>CM070609.1:56449024-56676678 GCA_036346395.1 Hsuehochloa calcarea | reverse complement strand
AATATGCGGTCGAAAATAGCAAATGACTTTGGAAAAATTCAGAAAATTCTATAAAATATATCCAAGCATATAGAATCTAAATAAAATAGTTTTGACAATTGTTGATGTTGGGATTAAGCACATTAAATCAATTTGCCCTTAAAGTCCAATTTAAGCTTTTAAATTAATATTCAAATAATCCAAAAGGTAAATTCTCTTGCTATCAATATTTAAAAGATTTTTTAAAGCTCTACGAATTTTGGGATGTTACATTTGGCCACCTCATTTTTGGCCGGTGAACATGGAGAAATTTGATGGATCTCAAATCCCATGAATTTCTTGAGATCTATCTAATTTGTCAGAGCGGGAGGAGGAGAGCATGTAATGGCGAATTACCATCGATTGTGCTCGAAGGATCCGCTCGATCGTGGTTATTAAACCAACCACTCGAGTCGATCTACTTGGCAACACCTCTGATCTTCTACAGTGAATTTCCAAGGCACATACAACCGCCGAAAAGAAGGCGACTTGCAACGGATAAAGCAGAACAACAACGAGACTTTGCGTCAATTCATCAAGCGCTTTAGTCGGTTAAGTAACTCAATTCTCGAAATTTCGATTCCTCTGTGATCAAGGCTTTTAAGCAAGGAGTCGTAGTAGAAGGATAACGGAGGACATTGCTTTGAATCCTCCCAACAACTGTTGTAGAACTCTTGAGATGGCCGTCGATATGCAAGCTATACGAGGCGGTCGAGTGGAACAACACTATCGATCGAGAAACATATACTCCTCAAGAGCGGTGAAGTTGGTAAGGATAAAAAAAGCAAAAAGTCAAGAAGAAAATAAAAGTCAAAACCACAAACCAGTGGTTCCAAGGAGGTTCTGGCCGTGAAAGATGGAGAGCCCCAAACCACCAAGTCGTACCCTGATCAAGGCAAAGGTAAGCGCCCTGATCGTAGGAACGACAAACCAAGGTGGTGTCCTTTTCATAAAAAGGAAGGACATGACCTCCATAGCTGAGTTTTTCAAAGAAAGCTCGAGGACTACTACGACAAGCACCACTCCCTACTCTCGGCGGGTAGGACATCGAGTGGCCAAAAGTCGTCGGATGATGAGGAGATGCCGTTCAAGATCCGCAACATACCGTTGAGCACATCTACGGAGGATCATCGACATACGACTCAAGCGACAACAAGTCACGGACGAGAGGTAAATTCTATACATACTCCTCTCGTCAATAAATTACGAAGTGGTCGGAAGTTACCATCTCTTTTGAGAAGGATGACTGCCCAATCACTACGAGTCGATCAGGTCGATATCCGATTGTGGTCGAACCCACCATCAACAACTGTCGGGTCAATCGAGTGTTGGTTGATGGTGGCGATTCTTGAACATATTATTTACTAATGCCTGGGCGAGATGCAAGTACCGGGACAAAGGTAAGGCGATGCGATACTCCTTTCATGGAATCGCATGCGGTCTTGACCAAACCTATTGGCCAAGTTTCTCTTCCTTTAACATTTGGCTCACCAAGTAATTTCGAGACAGAGAAAGTCTCCTTTGATGTGGTCGATTCGTCGGCATATAACGCCATACTCGGACGACCAACTTTGGCAAAATTCTTAATGGCTACTCATTACGGGTATCAATGTCTTAAGATGCCAGTCCCAAAGGAGTGATCACCATTCAAATGTGACAAAAGATGGCGTATAGGCTGCGGCGATCGATCCTCGAGATGGTTGGTCAAATACCAACTCGAGATGAAAGTCCTTCGACTAGCAAGTCGAAGCCTAAAGTCTGACACCAAAGCCGAACGACCAAGTCAAAGAGGTTCCTCGGGCCTTGAAGAGCCCTCGAACTGCTCGCATCGGGAGACTTCCGACCCCAAATAGGAAGACGCCCTCATTACCTTCCTCCGAGCTAACTGAGATGTCTTTGCGTGGCAAACATCCGACATGCCCGAGTCCCTCAGGAGTGATCGAGCACAAGGCTAGCTTTACGGCTGATAAAGTACGTAGAAACAAAATTACGGAGATTTGCCCCGATCGGCGAGATGCTATTAAATCGAGTTGGATAAGCTACTTAAGCGGGCTTTATATGAGAAGTCAACCACCCGGTGGTTGGCTAACCTGTAATGGTCAAAAGTCAAGCGGCAAATGGCGTATGTGCGTGGACTTTCTTGATCTTAATAAAGCTTGTCAAAAGATGATTTCCCTTTACCTCGTGTCGATCAATGGATTGGTTGATTCTCTGCGAGTTGTGAGATATTAAGTTTTTAGATGCATATTACGGATACCACGGATCAATATGTGTTTAAGCGATGAAGAAAAGACCGCATTCATTACTCCATTTGGTACCTTTTGCTATGTCAAAATGCCATTTGGTCTAAAGAATGCGGTGCTTCTTTTCAACGCCTAATGCAATCGACTTTTTCATCTCAATTAGGCAGAATTTGGAAGCCTATGTTGATGATCTAGTCGTAAAAGCATTAAGAGACTTAATCATATCAGCGACCTACAAGAAACATTCGACAACCTCGAAAGCACCGCTTAAAACTCAATCCAGAGAAGTGTGTGTTTGGAATTTCTTGGGAAAATTGCTTGGATTCCTAGTATCACGAGCGAGGAATCGAAGCAAATCTGAAAAAAATAAAGGCCATCCTCGGATCGTCCTCCAAACACAAAAGGAAGTCAGAAACTCACTAGATGCATGGCGGCTTTAAGTCGTTTCATCGCACGACTAGGAGAAAAGGACTACCTTTCTTTAAACTTCTCGGAGAGACATGAAGGTTTTGAGTAGTCGAGCGAGGCAAGCGCGCCTTTGAGGATGTCAAGAGGTATCTTTGAGTGCTCTGTTACGGTTTCTCCAAAGCCGGAAGAGGCGCTCTTAATTTACCTAGTTGCCACGCCACAGGCGGCAAGCGCGATAGACTAGTCGTTGAGCGTGGCGATACAACGGCCGGTTTTTACGTTAGCGAAGTTTTACGGGCCTAAGGGGCGTTACCCTTAGGTCAAAAACTTCTATATGCCCTCCTCATGTCTTGAGAAGCTGCGGCATTATTTTCGGGCGCACAAAATAGTCATGCGTCCGAGTTTCCTTTGGGAGCAATCCTCCATAATAAGGAAGCAATGGGGCGCATAGCAAAATGGTCGGTCGAACTTGGGAGTTCGACCTCCATTCGTGTCGACGGCCATAAAATCCGGATCTTGGCGGACTTTGTCGCCGAATGGACAAATCTGAACTCGTTCGGGATCCCGATCTGATTCCCGACCGATGGATGATGTACTGACGGGTCACTTACTTTAAGTGGCTCGAAGAGTGAGGTGGTCTGGTATCTCCTCTGGAGAAACCTTAAAGTATGCCATACATTTAAACTTTCGGGCCACTAATAATGTGGATGCGAAGGTTGCTAGCGGCATACAGTGCGAAAGCACTCTCAATTAAATCGACTACTCGTGAGAGAGACTCTCAACTAGTCGTGAATCAAGTCGGAAAGAGTACGGTGCTCTAGCTCGACAATGTCTCAATACTTATCGGAAGTTAGCAAGCTAGAAAAGCATTTTTAGGTTTGAGGTACAATTCATCCCTCGAAAGGATAATTTCCTCATGAGACCAACTTGCTCGGATGGCTTCTTCCCGATCTACTGTACCAAAGGGGTTTTCTTGGAGCAACTCCAAAAGCCGTCTACGGTCGAAGAACCGAGACACCTCCTATTGAGATGGCCTCATTAGACTACGAGGATATGGATGACTCCCATCTACGAGTATCTTCGCAAGGGTTCGTGCAGAAGATGATCTTGAAGCGGATCGTTTATCGAAAAGCCAAAATGTATACTTTGGTCGAAGGAGTCCTTTACAAGCGAGGAACCCAAGGGATACTCATGCGATGCATTCCAAAACGAAGGAATAACACTCCTTCACGATATACACGATGGCATCTGTGGGACACATGCTTCCTCTGAACCTTGGTTGGTAAAGCCTTTCGACAAGGTTTTCTTGGCCTCTGACCTGTATGATGCTAAGGAGGTGGTTAAAAAGTGTGTCCATGCCAATTCCATGGTAGACAAATACACCAACCAGCTCAAGTATTACAGATAATACCTCTTTCTTGGCCTTTTGCGCACAGGGTCTCGATATCCTAGGACCGTTTCCCAAAGCTCCGGAGGTTTGAATTCCTTTTGTGGCTATTGACACGTTCACAAAATGGATTGAAGTGAACACATGAATCGGGATAACATCGGGCGACAAAAAGGTTCATGATGAGATGCGTAATTAGCCGATTTGGAGTTCCAAGTCGGATAATTACAGAACAATAATAAACAATTACGCAAGTGCAAAATTTCGGAATTTTGCGACGAGTTAGTACCAAATTATGCTATGCTACATTGCACATCCCAAAAGCGGGGCGGTCGAGCGTGCAAGCGGCCAAATAATGCGAGGAATTAAAACCCGAGTCTTGACCGACTTGTTAAGCGCTCGGGGCTTGGGTACAAGAATTACCCTCCGTGTTATGGGCGGTTAAATGCGACCACCAATGAGCAACAGGAGAAACACCATTTTTCTAGTGTTCGGGCGAAGCCATGCTTCCTCCGGAGCTAAAATTGCAGTCGACACGAGTTGAAACTTTCAACAACTCGGACCGGGAACAACTTCGGCGAGATGACATTAACCTACTCGAAGAAAGGAGAAACCTAGCCTTAATCCGTTCGCGGGTCTACCAACAAGCCTGCGCGCAGATACTATGATCGTAAGGTCCAACCTCGTGACCTTGTTGTAGGTGACTTAGTATTGAGGCTCGCCAATCCAAGTCTAATCGGAATAAACTTTCCCCAAATGGGAAGGTCCTTACGATGGTCGGTAACTTGGCGAGTCAGTCACGACTAGCGATGGAAGATGGACGAGTTCTCTCAAACTCTTGGAACATCGACCGATTCGCAAATTCTATGTGTGACCAAATTCTCAAGCAATAAAAGTCGAGTTCTTTCTACTTCTCTTGCCTTATTTTTTGAGTAGTGCTTTTTAATCTTTCGACTATGATACAAAAACACCCAGTTTTCTTTACCGATCGAAAAACAAGTAACATCATCTAGTCGAAACTTCTCCTATCGCATGTGGTTACGCCCACTAGAAGGAATTTCCTAGCATCAACTCGTTACTCATTTTTTCACCAATACAAAGAGCTCGGGTTTTATCCGATTGAAATGTTCTCGAGCCAACTCTCTCAATCTTAGTTTATTTTTGATGATTTCCAAAAATATTCTAAGTAGAGTACACTTGATATATTTATTCGACCACCTTTGATGTACTCGTTTAGTTTGGGTGGTCGAAGGAAGAGACACACCTAGTCGAAGTTTTCCTCTCTCGCATGTGGTCACCGCCCACTAGAAGGAACTTCCTAAGCATTGCTCAGTCTCCTACTTTTGCTCTTGGAAAAGACTTATCGAGTCCATCGAGAAAAGGGCTTAACGAATTATTAAAGTCCTCTAGGCGTTTGCTTAACTCAAGTTCTTTGTTCTTGGTTTGATTAAACTAGCCTGAGATGGCAACATCACCTAGTCGAAGCCTTTTCTCTCTGCATGTGGTCTTGCCCACTAGAAGGAACTTCCTAGTGTCGAGTCGTTTCTACTCTTTCGACCAAGTGCTTGACAACCATAACAAAAACTATAAGTTAAACAAACCTCTCTTTGTTTTCAGAAACCCCATTTCAAACACTATTTACTTAGATTGTCTAAACAATCTAAGCAAATAATCGGGGCTAGGATAAAGTTATTAATTTGACTTCAATTCTTAGTCTTTCATTCGTTTATTATCTTTTGAGTTCTTGACTACTCGACAAGATGATTTTCAGGAAACAAGATGGCCTAGGATAAAGTTATTAATTTAACTTCAATCTTTAGTCTTTCATTCGTTTATTATCTTATGAGTTACTAACTACTCGACAAGATGATTTTCAGGAAATAAGATGGATCATATATTACTCATCAATGTAAATTGTCCGCCTTACAAGGTAGTTACAAGATTACTCGAAGGGGAGAGCCTAGTTGCATTTCCTCGCCACCTTTTTAATCGTGCATTTCCTCAATCGAGACGACTTGCCTCGATTCGTGACGATCGAAGTCGGCTTCGATTGGTTTAACATTAAGGCGGGGTCTTGAGCTTTAAGTTTAAGCAAAGCGTAACTTATCGCAGACTTGCGCTCCTTATTGATTGATTTTGATTAGTCTTGAGTGGTCACCATTTCTTGCAATTTTCCGACTTGTTCCCAATGGTACTTGTGTGAGCGACTATGGTATCTTCTCGAGGAGTTTTTCCTCGTAATGTAGCTCACTAAGCACATTGTTCAGAGAGTGATGTTGCCTTGAAGACTAGTCTTCATCAACTCCATCTCTGTTGGGTACAAGTCGAAGCCTCATGAAGTTTCTTGTTTTCGACCACTTGTTCGAAAAGAATAAAATCGGTCAAGCGAAAATAAACTTACGGAGGAAGATAGCATAAAGATAATTATAGGTAAAAGCATTTCTTACCTACTAATTGAGAATCCGGTTTCTTAACCTCTTCTCGATGGGAAGCAATGGTTTGATGTGCTTTTTCTCCCATGCTCGATGTCCTCTGCATTCATCTTAGCGATGCGGATGGACTCATTGTAGATCAAGGTTTTTCTTGGATTTGACCTCGAGGCTTCTCAATTGGACAAACAATTTACGAACAAGAAATTGGCATTAGAAAAAGGAAAATACTCAAAAGGATAACGGGTAAAGAATTACTTACACGTTAATCGAGTTCTAAGACCCTCAAGTTCTTGATCCTTATTCGTGGTAATACGGAAAACTCTGAATGACCAAAGCTTTTCTTGAACTTGATGCGGAGCTTCGCATCTCTTTTCTTTATCCGAGAAGAAAAGAGAGTCGGGTAAAGGTTAAAGATCAAAAGCGATCTTAAGTTCGTAACTTCTTGCTTATTTTTTCCCGCAATCTTTTAGATCGAGGCAGTCTCTCGAAGTCTATCCGAGAGGACTAATGCCGTTCCTTAGCCTCCTCGACTCTTCTTTTTCATAGTCGAGTGAGTCAGCTAAGGTCTTCGTATCACTGTTTAACCTACAAAGAACAGGAACGAAGATAAACATCAGTCGAATAGTTGTAAGTACTTCTACAACTACTGACCTAGTCGTAAGTTTTTCTCGACTACGATATGGTTGTAAGTCTTTCTCGACCACTACACAGTTGTTGTAAGTAGTCGTAAGCTTTTTACGACTAATACTTTGTCATGAGTTTCTTCCATGACTATTCTCGTAAAACATTATACGAGTATTTAAGTCGAAAACAATTATGAATGATAAGTGACTTACCATCTCTCGCCTCGCAGACAGTAGTAGTTCTTTCTCTGTCTTAGCTCTAAAGTTGTCAATGGTACTCACCGACAACAAACAATTTGCTCTAGAGCTTTCTCGCAAAAAGAAAACAGTGAGAAGAGAAGGAAAGTCACATATATAAGTATTTTGAAGATACTTACATTCATAGTCGCCCTAGCAAACATCGAATATACAAGGTCAGGGTTCTGCAGACTTATCTATCCTCGCGACTTTGTCCCACCACACCTTCTCGAGGCGCTCGTTATCAAAAGTATTCTCCGTATTGGGAATATCTTTGGGATGGGGACTCAGTCACGAGATCTGTATGCAGAGGACCCTCGACGGGAGGCGGGCCCAAAGAAGTCACCACGAAGTTGAAATTTTCTCCTTCGGTTCTCAACTTCTCTTTGGGTAGGGAAGGAACGCCTACAATTTCCTTCCGAGGCGGTGCACAAGTGGTCACCGCTTGACCGAGGCTTCCACAGTGCCCTTGTTATTTCTACTACCTCGGCGATCGTGGCGGTCACCTCAACGAGAATAAACCGCTACTTCAAAGGGTCGTAGCTACGACTTGGCGGATGTGGGAGTTACTGGAGTCTCGACTTCATCGACCATCTGGGCCAAGGGTGATGCTTGACCACCTCCATTGCCACCTCCTCGATGAGTGAAGGGATGGCAATGGACTTCAATGGAAGCATTCAGGGATTTGAAGAAGTCGGTGAAATAAAGAAAAGCAAATCAAGGTTGTGAAAAGAAAAAGGTAAATGTCGTTCTTACACTTTAGTAAATTTCACATACCTCTGCACTCGTTTTAACCAGAATTTTGGGCAATCCTCCCAGCGGAGGACCTCTTCTTCTCCACGACCACGTGCGTCGAGGTTCAACAATCGGCTCGATTCGACCACGTGCAGTCGTAGAGTTTGGACAGGAACGAGCTCGGTTTCTCGATTCTCTGATGGCCGAGATCGGTCTCGACCATTCCAAAAGCAAACGCCGCCCCTCGGCAGAGTTGTGCCGATGCAAAGATCGCCCTTCATAAAAGACACAAAATCTTTCCAATTCTCCTTTCCAGGTTGCCTAACAAAACTAGGAGTGGCGAAGCTGAAAGATTCTTTGTCATAATGAAGGATACCTTAGCCTTGCGAGGTTTGCGCTTAAGAGATTCACGCCTCAACCTCCTCGGGCTGATAGTCATGCCTCGGCCAGATCTGACTACATTGCCGCAGAGCCTTGTAGAGGGTCCGGTCGAAAGACCGAGCTTGAGCTTGCTCCCCTTTGTCGGCAGATTTTACAAGTCGGCGTCTCTCTGGAGGGAGGAGCCGAGCCTTTGTCTTCGACAACCCAGTAGCCAATAGTCATCGAAGACGACTTCTTCGTCGTCACGACGATTTTCCATGCCTACTTTACGTAAAACAAAGCGAGAAAAGAAGAATGACTAATTAGTCGTAAGTTTTTCTACGACAAGTACCAAGTCGTAAGTTTTTCTACGACTCTTTCCTGATCGTAAGATATTCTACGATCACCTTTAGTCGTAAGTATCTTCTACGACTATAAAGTCCTAAAGAAAGAATCAACTTTTTGATTACCTTTAGGCGCTCTATCCTTTCATCTGCGGACAAAGCCGCAATGACTTGAGGAACCTCCCCTCGGAGTGGTGGAGACTTCTCGCAGATGAGTCTGACTCTAGAGTCAACCTCAGCCTGTGAAAGATCTGTTTAAACAGATAAGAACATTAGACAAGGTTGAGAAAGACCAAACCGAGAGCTAAGTCGACAATTACTTACCCTCCTCGTAGTCTCTGGTGGGGTCTCCTCTTCCCGAGTACCTCCACATAGGAGATGCTCGTTTCTTCAGAGGACTAATTCGGCGTGTGATGAAATCCTTCACCACATGCCATCCGGTCAGCCCTTCTTCCTTCAAGTCCTTAATAGCTTGAATATAAGGGCTAATCCGGCTGATATCTTCAGGGGTTGAGTCCCATGAAGATTTCTTTTCTGGCGACCTTCCTCGAAAAGAAAGGTTGTCTTGAGGTGACCTTCCAAGAGAACCACCTCTTCCTCCGGCCCGCCACGAAGACCGGTGAAACTCTGAATATACTCCTTCGACTTGAGTCGTGGAGCTTCGGCCACTTGACTTCCGGCGATTCCGGTTTGTCGAGCCATCCCATAATAATATTGAAACAGCTCGAGATCCGCCGGAATCCCCAGGTACGCCTCGCACAGATACACGAACACACTCAACATGGTAATGGAATTGGGACCTAAGTTCACCAGTTCCACCCCAAAGTGTTCAGTACTCATCAGAAGAAAGGGTGCGAGCAATCGAAGGCCGACTCACAATACGCTTGGAAGACGGATTTGCCCATTTTCCCGATGGCGATCTTTGCCCGATAGTGGAATCCACTTCACGAGCCTTCTCGGAATCTTCCGGCATCGACCAAGATCTTGATCTTAGCGCATCCATCTCCGATTCCTCCCATTGAAACTCTCTTGGCCATTTCGCCGTAAGCAAGAAGTTTTTTAATTGGATTGGCGGCGAGAAGATGAAACCTAGTCGAGGACGGAGAAAGCAAGAGCTCAAGAACAAATGGAGTGATTTGGGGAAAGGTAAAACCCAAGTCTACCTCTGGTAAGTTTTTATAATCAAGACGATCTCCGCCGCTTGAAACCGTCTCGGCTATAGGTCTATGGGAGATGGTTGTACCGCTGAAGCGCTTCATCGGACAAGTCTATGAGAGCGGTTGCAATTCCCGGATGGTCCGCTCGAGAAAAAATAGGTGCGTATTGTCACCCCAAGCGAAATTACATTCTTGACCAAGTCTTTACGGTCAAGGAAGTATCAATCGGAAGAGTTTTTCTCCGATTCCCCTACGACCACCGACGGTCGAGGGTTTTTGACTTTTGATAGTCGTAAGCAATCTTCACGATTGCAATCGCTTCGGGAACCGTCTCATCACAGATCTGTGGAAATCGTTTGCAATTCCCAGACAGGCTGTGTTCAGGAAAGTTAGGTTCGTTTTGTCACCTCCAAGCAAAATTACTTTCTTGACCAAATCTTTCTGGTCGCCCTACTACACAATTGTAGGGGTTTTTTATGACTTTTTGATAGTCGTAAGCAACCTTCCTGACCAAGCAAATTCCTGGTCAAAGCAGCACTCAAATGTCGAAGAGTTTTTTCTTCGACTATCATTCTAATGACATTTTCATGGTCGTAAGTCCATTCTGAAACCTTTACCAAGTAAGTTACTTTCACTTGAAGTCGAGGCTAGATGACGAGGATCTAATAATCCTCATTTTATCTTTTATCTATAATTCTTATTATGGGTAAATATGATGTCACATAGTCCCCGTAAGTACCCTTATATCTATAAGGAGAGGTCTACCAAGTGATTGTAAGATCTTCTACAATCACCCCTATAGTCGTAAGTCTTGCTACGACTATATCATGGTCGTAAGTCTTTCTACGACCACTACATGGTCGTAAGTCTTTCTACGACCACTACATAGTCGCAAATCCTTCTACGACTGCTACCTGGTCGTAAGTCCTTCTACGACCAGGTAAACTACGACCACCTTATAATCAAACCTACAGGCGAGTGGGTCCAATTGATTAAGGAATCCGAATGGTCTGCACGCACTACTATCCCGCGTAGTAATTGTGCTTAAAATACCCCATTATCTTTGAATGATAATTGCCAGACGGCGTGGAGAAGCCAATGCGCCGGTAATTACTGCCATCACATGCCCATTATTGGCTCAATTAAGGCGCCTCTTCCGCAGGGCAAAACGGCTACTCCTTCACGACTATATAAGGACATCAAGGGCGAGTAGAGAAAGGGAGTTGGATTCTCTGTAATAGTCTTAGCTTCTTACTCGATCATTAAGAATACCACACCACACAGGATTAGGGTTATTATTCTCTCCGGAGAAGGCCTGAACCTGTCTAAACATCCCGTGTCAACTACTCTGCGTGATTTCATCTCTAGGAGACCCCCCGAATCAAATAATCTTTACGTAAGATCGGTTCTAATACACCGACAGTATTCCTGAGACAGAGTTAGCTCTCCTAGCTAAAAAATTCACACGGGCCTACAATAATGTGAGAAACAAAAAGAGAGGTGGTCCGGTGACATGCTATGAATGTGGTGAGCTCAATCATATCCGGGCAAATTGCCCCAAGCTGAAAGGTAAGAGCAATCATAAGGAAGGAAAGCCAACTTGGAAGAAGCCCCCTTTCAACAAATCAAGGTATGAGGCTAATAAGCTTGTGAAGGCGCTCATAGGGTCCTTGCCGCTTTGAGGATCAATCCTTGAGCGATGTGGATTCCGGAGTGAGGAGGACAAGGAGGAGGAGATCCTCAAGGCAAAAGAAAGGGAAGACCAAAGACTTCACGGCATGTGCTTCATGGTCGACACCGTTTACATTAATGATGATGAGGTATCTTTTTCTTATGATGAGCTTTCTGCTAAATATGATTCCATAGTTGAGCAATTGCTTAGTCAAGATGAAGCGCTAGAATTTGTCATGACAAAAAATAAGAAATTAGAGTCAAAGATTAACAAACTGAAAGTAGAGCTTAAAATGCTAAGACTCTTGAACACGATGAATGTTTATCTTGTCATGCTATGCATTCGAAATTACCAAGTTACAATCTGCTCATAATATTTACGTACAACAACTTGAGAATGCTAGATCTGAACTAAATGAAATTAAAAGTGCTCCTTGTGAAAAATATTTAGAATCTAGTAAATTGATTGCTTTTGATGTATTTGATTCTAGCCCTTACACTTCTTGTTTAGAAAAAGAACGTGAAATCAAAGATATCTTAGAAGCTGCTAGAGTCAAATATGCTAAGCTTAAGGACAATATTGAAAATACTACTTGTGCTTCTTGTTCTGCTCTTAAGCTTGAAATTGCTTTATATAAGGAGAAATCTATGGATAAAACTTGTGATGCTTTGTTAACTTGAGAAAAGAAAATGCTTACCTTCATGATACATTAGAGAAATTTTCTAAAGGTAAGAAACAATTAAACATGATTCTTGACAAGTCTAAAACTCCTTATAAGAAGTAAGATTTAGGATTCAATTCTTTTCAAGACAATTCAAACCCAAAAGTCATTCAAGTCTTGGAAAAAGGTTTAATTGAATTCAAAACCCAACCTGCAAAAACATCTTTTAAATCTGCAGGTTTTGCCCAACCTTGTATTATTTCAAATGGTGCTTCTTCTAGTGGTACCAAGTACCATTGCACTTATTGCAAGAAAGGTGGGCATTTGATTGAATTCTGTTGGCGTAGTTTGAAAAATGATAAGAAAAATCTTGATAGAATTTCATTCAGGCAACCTAGAGCTTTTATGAGACATGGTAACACTGAAAAGAATAAACCTGGATTAGGATTTTTCTCACATGCAAATCATTATGTTTCTAAATACACTAATTCTAATATTCTTCAGGTTGGCGGTCTGATCTCTGGTGGTCACCGGTCTGACCGATTTGGTCTCCGGTCTGACCGCCAGCACAACGCCGGTTAGACCGACCCTGGACAGTTTAATTCCCATGTTGATTTAAACATTGCTCATAGCAGAATTCTAGATAAAATCAAGGATAGTACTTCTGATTTGTATACTCCTTTCGAGGCGTGTGTCTCGATCTTTGGATTCCTAAATCTTGTTTATCTAACCTGAGATTGAGACACATCGTTCTTCTACTCCTTGATTTTCAGGATTACCGCGGAAAGGGGAAGAACACGTGGTTCGTTGACTCCGGGTGTTCACGCCACATGACCGGAAACTCAAGATGGTTCACCTCTTTCACGCGGACAATAGGTGATGACTTCATCACCTTTGGAGATGATACACAAGGGCGAATTGAAGGAACATGATCAATTAGGGTAAACAATAAATTCATTCTAAAGGATGTCGCTCTTGTGGACAAGCTTAGGTATAATCTCCATTCTGTATCTCAGCTTCTTGATGATGGCTATCAGACTGTTTTTAAGAAAAATGCTTGTCGTGTGCTTGATTCTACTGGTGAGCTTGTGTTTGGAATATCTAGAGTTGGTAGAATTTTTGGAGCTGATTTTTCAGAATCTCTTGCTGGATCTCTTAAATGTTTGCTTACATCTTCTTCTTATTTCTGGCTTTGGCACCGACGTTTGGGGCACATTGGTTTTGATCATCTGACACGAGTTAGCAACCTTGATCTCATGAGAGGTTTGCCCAAACTCAAAGTCATCAAGGATGTTGTATGGCGCCACTGTAGGCATGGCAAACAAGTTGCCGCCTCACCCATCTCGTGACTATGGTTATGGTGACGGACCGGGGCGGTTGCTTCATATGGATCTTGTTGGTCGCTAGAGTCCGTCAGTTGGTGGAAAATGGTATATTCTGTCATAGTCGATGATCTTTCAAGATATACTTGGGTGTTCGACGAGGATCTAATAATCCTCATTTTATCTTTTATCTATAATTCTTATTATAGGTGAATATGATGTCACATAGTCCCGTAAGTACCCCTTATATTTATAAGGGAAGACCTACCAAGTGATTGTAAGATCTTCTACAATCACCCCATAGTCGTAAGTCTTTCTAACGACTATGTCATGGTCGTAAGTCTTTCTCGACCATTACCGGTCGAAGTCCTTCTCGACCATTACGGTCGTAAGTCCTTCTACGATCACTACCGTCGTAAGTCCTTCTCGACCACTACTTGGTCGTAAGTCTTTCTGCGACCAAGTAAACCACGACCACCTTATAATCAAACCTACGGTAGTGGGTCCAATTGATTAAGGAATCGAGCGGTCCACACGCACTATTATTCCGCGTAGTAATGGTGCTTAAATACCCCATTACCTCTGGAAGATAACTGCCAGACGGCGTGAAGAAGCCAATGCGCCGGTAATTACTGCCATCATGCGCCCATTACTGGATTAATTAGGCGCATCTTCCGCAGGACAAAACGGCTACTCCTTCACGACTATATAAGGGCATCAATCAGAGGGACAGGGGGAGGCGGAGACACAGATAGCTAATCAGGGCGAAATAGAGCGGGTCAAGGAGAAACACAAGTACTGTTCTCTGTAATAGTCTTAGCTTCTTACTTGATCATCGAGAATACCATACACACACAGGAGTAGGGTTATTATTCTCTCCGGAGAAGGCCTGAACCTGTCTAAACATCCCGTGTCAACCACTCTGCGTGATTTCATCTTTAGGAGACCCCCCGAATCAAATAATCTTTACGTAAGATCGGTTCTAATACACCGACATCTTTCTTACTTCAAAAGATGAGGCTTTTGGTTATTTTCATGACCTTGTTCTTCGTTTGGCTTCTGAGCTTCCTGGTGCTTTGAGAGCGATTCGCGGTGATAATGGCACGGAGTTCAAAAATACTTCTTTTGCTTCTTTTTGTGCTGAGCGTGATATTGAGCATCAGTTCTCCTCTCCACACGTCCCTCAACAAAATGGCGTGGTGGAAAGGAATAATAGGACCTTGGTCGAAATGGCTAGGACGATGCTAGATGAGTATAGCACACCGAGGAGATTTTGGTACGAAGCTATTGCTACAGCTTGCCATATTGCAAATCGTGTCTTTTTGAGACTATCTTTAGGCAAGACTCCTTATGAGCTTCGTTTTGGTAGAAAACCCTCTGTTTCGCATTTTCGAGTTTTTGGATCAAAATGTTTTATTCTTAAGACAGCAACTTAGATAAATTTGAATCAAGAACTTTTGATGGGTTATTTCAGGTTATCCTGCTCATTCGAGGGGTTTTGGGTTTTAATCTTGAGACTAACCTTATTCGGAGACTTGTAATGTCACTTTTGATGAGACTAGTCACGAGTTAGATCAATTGTTATAGATGATTCACAGTGTGAGAGAGCATTTTGTGGAGGAAGATGAGAACGAAGTCGATATCATTCCTTCATCGATCTTTGCTAAAGCGCCCATATTGATACAAGAACACGCTACATCTACTTCACCTTGATTGAGGCTCTGCTTGCATCATCATCATCAGCAGATACTGCGGAGGTTGAAGAAGCGATATCTCACCCTGTGCTCCGCCGCATTTGAGACGGCATCCTCCGGATCGGATAATAGGTAATCTACATGAGCGAGTCACTCGCTCCAGGTATAATGATCCAAATCTCTACTCTCATTCGGCTTTTGTTGCTTCTTTTGAACCCCGCGATATATCACATGCTTTATCTGATTCTAGCTCGGTAAATACCATGCATGAGGAGTTAGAGAATTTTGAAAGAAACAAAGTTTGGAACCTAGTAGAATCTCCTAGTGGTCATAATGTTATAGGAACCCGTTGGGTGTTCAAGAATAAACAAGGTGAGGATGGTTCTGTGGTTAGAAACAAGGCCCGATTGGTAGCTCAGGGTTTCAGCCAAGTTGAGGGGTTAGATTTTGATGAGACATTTGCTCCTGTTGCTAGACTAGAAGCCATTTGCATTCTGCTTGCATTTGCTGCATCAAAAGGTTTTAAATTATATTAGATGGATGTTAAAAGTGCTTTTTTAAATGGTTTCATAGAGGAGGAAGTATATGTTAAGCAACCCCCTGGTTTTGAGGATCCCAAGTATCCAAATCGTGTTTTCAAGCTATCTAAAGCATTGTATGGTCTTAAACAAGCCCCTAGAGCCTGGTATGATAGACTTAAGACCTTCTTGCTTAAAAATAATTTTGAGATGGGTAAAGTGGATAAAACTCTATTTATTCTTAGGCGTGGAAATGAATTCTTGCTTGCTCAAATCTCGTAGATGATATTATTTTGGTGGTTCTTCTAATGCTCTTGTTTCAGTTTTTCGAAACTATGTCCAGGAATTTGAGATGAGTATGATGGGAGAGCTCAATTACTTTTGGGACTTCAAATTAAGCAATGCAAGGAAGGAACCTTTATCCATCGACAAAGTACACTAAAGTTCTACTCAAACGCTTTGACATGGGTGCGCAAGCCAATCTCAACTCCCATGGCAACTTCAACTGCTTTTGGATCCGGATGAGGAAGGAGAAGTCGTGGATCAACGCGAGTACCACAAACATGATCGGCTCCCTTACATGTCGACGGCCTCGAGCCGGACATTCACTTCACGGTATGTCTTTGTGCAAGATTTCAGCGTCTCAGAGAACTTCCCATCGCCAAGCCGTTAAGCGCATATTCGGTATTTACACTCTACCCTCTTATATGGCATCTGGTATTCTGCTCTTGACTTTGTCCATTAGGGTTTTTGATTACGATTTTGCGGTACGTCGGTTAGATAGGAAGAGTACCTCGTGTACTGTCACTTCCTAGGCACTTCTCTTGTATCTTGGTCTTCTAGGAAGCGGTCTTACATTGCACAATCCCTTCTTTGAGCGGAGTATGTAGGCACGCTAGTTGTCAGAGCTTGATTTTGTGGATGGCGTCCACTCAAAGATTATGGGTTAAATTTTTCTAGTGTTCCTCTTTCTCGTGATAACACTTACGCTATTAATATTGCTAAAAACCCATTGCAACATTCTAGGACTAAGCACATAGACATTCGCTTTCACTTCCTTAAAGATCATGTCGAAAAAGGGGATATTGTGATGCACTTCGTGAGTCCGATGCTCAATTGGCGGATATTCTCACCAAGCCTTTAGATCAAACCAGGTTTGCCACCTTGAGAAGTGAGTTAGGGTATTTATCCTATGGGTTGGTTTGAGGGGAGTTTGATCTTTTCGATCTTTCCTTGTTCTTTTGATCTTTTATTGTTCTTTTCCGAACTTAGTGATCTTTTGAACTTTTTAGGTTTTTAGGCTTTTTATTGCTTCTCATTGTATCATATTGCATTCATATGAAAAATACAACAAGTGATATGAAAATCCAAAAGATGCATTGTAATATAATACTTTACGCTTATCTTTTAAATTTGATGAAGCTTTGCCTATTACCCTTTGGAGCTTTAGTACTTCAATTAGTGCTCAATGTCATGTCCAGTTCTTTGGCTTGCTAGAATTATCATGCTTTTACATGTGTAGCTAAGTCTTTGCTATATGAGCTAGAACTTTAAAACAACTCGAACTAAGAAATTGCAATTTGTGGATGTTTTAGCGAGTTGCGCAATTAGTGCTCCTCTTGTGACATTGGCCTGTCTGTAATTGCTTTGTTAGCTCTTTGATCTAAAATTGACCATTACTTGAGCTTTTGTGTTCTTGAGATTCTAAAGCGCTCATGTGAAAATAAAAATCAAGATTGTCTTATGCTTAAATTGTGCCAAACTATTCTTACGAGGCCTTGTCAAATGACATGAACTTGGAGATAGTTTGATGAACGAGACGATCTCATGGGGACCGCTTGTCGAAATGACATGAACCTCAAGATTTATCGCCAGTAGAAGCTTAGAAAGAGTTTGTGGATGGCTCCTAGTCCGTGATCTTCTTTACTAAGATATACCTTTAATCAACTTCGGTGAAGCTTAGGATGAGTTTGTGGATGGCTCCTAGTCCGGGATCTTGTCACTAAGTTAGATCATTAGTCAACTTCAATATTCAATGCATATGAGAAAATATTGACAAATGGGCGTTTACAAAATATTAAGCAAAATGATTCAATACGGGACTGATTGACTCTTAATGTGGTTTTTGTTAGATTTTTATTTCACTTTGACATTTTGACATGGCCAACTTCACTTTAGGATCCTGTTGATGAACTTGTTGAATTTGAGCGTTGCTTAAATTGATCAAATCTATGCTTTACTTTTGAGCCTTTGTGCTTAGCTTTGATATACATGTCTTACCATGATCTTGCTATATTGTCGGGCTTGATATCTTTGTTTGTGCAATATTAGAAATCTTGGCTAGCTCTTTTGGGTAATCTCCAAAGCTTCTTGTAATCAAAATTGTAAAATACAAAATAAAACCACTCCATTGCACTTCATGCATACTCCTCTTTATGTTTCTTTTGTTTCTACTTCTCTCTTTATTCTATATTTGTTATCTCTGGATGAGAGGAAGGCGTGATTCCTTGATGAATCCATTGTCAAAGGGGGAGAAGATGTGTTAATGAGAAAATATTTCATTGTTGGGGGAGAAGATTATACAAAGGGGAGAAATCAAAATTTGAACATTTCAAATTTGAGGATCATAGTGAGGGGAGTTCTTGAGTTGCATTCCTATTGTCTTATTGAATATTCTGAACTTGAATTGCATTCTTTTATCCTCACAATGATCATAGGTCAATTGAACAATTGTTCTTTCATATGGACCTCATGTGAGAATTTTGACCCTTTTCTGGAAATCAAAGTTTTTATGCCTTCTTTTGCCTTGTCTCACATGCCTATACTATTACGATGCCGGCTTGGTCATTTACATTGCTTTTTCTTGCTTATGGACCAAGTTTTGCCTTTGTCTAAAGCTGCTGAGTAAACTCGTTTTCAAACCTCTTACTTACATTTTACGGATAATTGCCAATGTGTTCATCAAGGGGAGATTGTGGATATCATGGGGATATGTTCGAGATCTTATGATGATGTGACAATTGGCAATGGTGTTTACGGTTTGTCGTTTCACGAGTTTTCGACAAAGCTTCAGCATTACGGGCGAGGCGGTCCGGCCGCCATAGCATGATGGTCCGATAGGTCCCAAATCGTCGGACCGGCCATGTGCGTGATCGGACCATTTGTGATTCTAAAAGTGGTCAAAGCGAGTGGGCCAAAAATAGGTGTTGTAGGCAAGTGAGGGATCCCAATGCACTTGGTCTCATGATTTTTGGAGTCTCCAGAAGAAGTTCTATTCATTTTAAGTTTCGAAGGTTTGAATTTGTGGCATGAATTTTGGCTAAGTCCTTGAGGCGGTCCGACCGCTCACGTGGAGGCGGTCCGACCGCCGGAGGCGGTTCGACCGCTCACTGGAGCGGTCGACCGGTTCTACTTGAACGTCGGCCAACCGTGGCGATGTTGATTTGTTAGGTCAAAGTCATTGGTTTCATGGCATATGATTTGCATGATGCATGTTTTGACTAACATGGGTCAAGTTGTGAAGAACTTATTCCGAATTTGTGTTTGCTTGTCTATGGTGTGCGGGTAGCTTGGTGGTCAACGACGGTCAACGGCGAGAAGGATCGGGACTAGACTTGGAGAGTTGAGGTCCAGAACAATCGACGATGCCGGGTGAGGTCAACGACTCAAGCGTGACACAAGATGGACAAGGGTGACCTATTGGCAAATCCATGACGCATGGTGAAGCGGTTTAGGTCAAAGGTTAAAGACGGCGCTGCGAAGCGTGCGTGTGTGACCCGTTTGTTAGTGGGCCTTAACGGGAGCCCAATTGAGTCAAACCCTAGAGAGTTCTAGGCCTCCACTATAAATAGGAGGAGGTGGGGGCTGCTCCCTCTCTCTCGCTGTTTCTCACCTCTTTTGTGTTTTCAAACCCTAATTGGCTTAGGGGGAGTTGAGGTGGAGGCTAGGGCTTTTCATGGTTTGAGGAGAATTTCGTGATCTTGGATTGACCACTGATCCATGATGGTGTGGGTGTAATCCAGCAACGATCACGTTCTTAATCTATGCAAGGTTTGCTTGAGATAAGTCTCTTTTCGTTCTTGCTTTCAATTTCGTGATTTTAGGGCTTTCGTTGATCCGCGAGTTTGTGATTGATTCTTTCACGTAAATTAGCTTGCTGTGATATGTGTGAATCTATCTAGAATCATCTTGATCATCAATCACTCACGAACAAGCATTAGGATCAAGTTTTCGTTCTTGCCCGGTTTTAGACCCTCTGTTATTCAATTGGCAATTGCTCAGGATCTATCCAAGAATTATCATAATATTCGATTGGAATAGGTCCTCAATAGCATATAGAAGGTGTGTGCAAAGTTTCATAAAGATTGAAGTTGAGAATCAAAAGTTTGACCTAATTGCAACCGTCATCGGTGATTTTCTTGTTTGAGATCTGCTGCAGAGTCGGCGGTCGGACCGCCGTCGTCACCTGATCGGACCGATTTTGGAGCGGTCCGACCGCCAAGATACAACAATGTCGACCGCCGACAATCAGTCCAACGGCTACAGTCGAGAGGTCGACCGCCGTGCTTTGTGATTCTGTAATCTTAGTTGTTTTGGTTATTTTGCTTAGGGGATTTAATTGGATTCAATACTAGTCTTCATTTGTCTTTGGTATATTGATCTTCATAGCTTTCTAATAGCTATTGGGTGAAATTGGTTTGAATTCATTATTTGAAAAAAGTGAGCGTGCTCCTATTCACCCCCCCTCTAGTCGCCTTTTAGGTCCAACATGTATGCAACAAATGGGGCGACACTTGCAATAAAATCGCAAACTTGGGAGGACACTTGCAAAAAATCGCAAACTTAGGCAACAAAACATCGGATGGTTTAGGCGTGTGCACAACAAATTACCAAAATTCCTGCAACTAATTCATCCCAATTGCGCAACATAAAAAATAGAAGGCAACATTGCAACAATGCCTCTTACTGCAACATGTTGAGAAGACACAATAGAACACATCAAACCGCTTTTGACAACAATCGAGTGAATATGCTGCAACAAATTACTAAACATGCAAACAAAACCCACCAAAGAAGAAGAAGGCAATGGTGGCAACAAAGAGGTTAGCTAGTAGTAGAGCGGGAGGTGACCACCGGAGGCCTCATCACCTATACAGGGCCCAAATCAAATGAGGCGAGATTAGAGCACATCGCCCCTCCTACTCGAGCTCAAGAGGCCACTCTACCATGAAGCTCGCCACCATTTGACCTTCGGGCTCAAGAGGTCTTGACTATCTGCCACTACTACATGAGGTGGAACTCGATCAAAGCTTCTGGAGGACAACGACAAGCATGGAGAGAAAGAGGGGGAGAGAGAGAAGGGGCCGGGGAAGGAAGGAGTGATTTCGGTGGCTACCTCCAGGACGGTGAATTCTGGTCGTCGATGAGCTACGGGATGAGGAGATGCAATGGAGAGGTTGATGGAGAAAGAAGGTAAAAAAAAGATACAAGAGGAATGGATAAGATATGAGCGGTGGAGTTGGTTCAATGAGTGGGCCATCCAAATTTAGTGCCTCGTGTGGAAGTCTACAGAAGCATTCATTAATTTTTAATGTTACAAAACCTAGTTATGGGCAAACCACTAAACCTCCCCTAGAGGGCTTTTACTCATGTGGGCTATAAATATGAGAACCCCCATATGTAAAAGAGATAGACAAATGAATAAAGATTACAGATCCTCCTTCGTACACTTGTGTTCGTCCTTCTCCTAGCGTGTTCCTGTGATTGCTTATGTACAGATTGATCTATGAGTTAGTAACGTGATGACTACCGAAATCTCAACACGTTATCAGCACGATTTATGTTCATCGGCTCAATTGGGTATGTCGTTCTATACTGTTTGACAAATAAATCAATCTATTGATGTTGTAGATTAATCTAGTTGATTAATTATTGGACACTTTAATTGCTAACTGCAAATCAGTGTTAAGATTGAGTTATTCTTCATACAACAAGAAAAAACTGGCAATTGCAACACCGGCCATCGCGCCGCCGAGAGCAACAGCGTCGCTCGCCTCGCTGCACGAGCCCACCACAATGTCAATGTGTGTTGTGCCGCCTGAGACCAAGCGCTGTCTTGACGGCTCGTGGCTGTGCCGTGACATGCCGCGATTGCACCCGAGGGCGAAGCGCTACCTGCACACGCCAAGACGCCTCGTGCCCTCGTCGGGAGCCGCCGCACGCCGGAGCCGCCTCTATGCGCCGTGCACCGCATACACCCATAGCCACTGTTGGGCTACACCGCACGCCACCTCTGCGTTGCGATAACCCGGCCGCCGCCACCACGCCCAAAGCCGCCGCCGCTCCGGTCATGCGTGTACCCATCTGCGCGCCGAGCCGAGCCGACGGGCGCCTCGTGAGCTCAGCGCTTGGCGCACACGCTGTTCCATCGCATTGGCCGCGCCTCGAGTGCCACCATAGCGCACGCCTCACCGCCGCCGCCACGCATGCGCCTCCACCGGATGTGCGATGCAAGGATAGGATGTGCGGCTAGTGTTAAAACCCTAGCCACGGTTAGAATATAGTGGGCGAAATAAAATGTGGTCCATTGGAAAATATTACGATAACCCCGAGACTTGAACAATTATGAGAATATTTTTGATATAAAGGTTTCTAGCGGAAAAGACCCTCAAGTTCTGACAAATTTATCTGGTAATGTGCAGCTTAAGCTCTTTTTGGGTTAAAACCATGAAGTTTTTAATAATCCCAAGAATTAATTTATAAATTCTAAAATTTTCATTTTAATTCCTATAAACTGAATTTTTATGTATATGTGCTTCCATAAATTGTGAAACCTTAGATCTAGTACACCTTGGAATTATCACATTTTATGGTTTATTTTTCACGATATTGCGTGTTTTGGGAATTTACTTAATGGGTTTAGTAATTATGAATATTGCTTCCAAACCTTAATATTTTCATAAAAATCTCAAAAATACCAGGAAATTTCTGGGAAATGTATAAAATTAATTTTTGGGAAATGTATAAAATTATCTATTGAATAGATAAAAAAATAATCTTTAGTATTTTGCACTCGTTTCATGCATTTAAAATGTTTTATACGCTATAATCATAGAAAATTGCATGAATTATGTAAGACATGTTTGACATCACTAAGTAGATATTCATTTGTCCTGGATGACAACATTGACAAGCTCATGTTATGCTCTATGGAGACCTGTAGCAATCTCCTAGTTATCCCTTAACTTTGTAAAGATGTCTTTTTCTTGCACAAGTTCCTGTTGTAGTAAAGATTTGACTCCTGTCGAGCTTGGTCCTGCTCCTGCTGAGCATCTCTTATCTTCTGCTTTAGGCTGGAACCTTATGCATTAGATCGTAATTTCCAAGATGCCATGTATAAAATAATGGTCTAAGTTCTTATGTTAAAGTCTTATCTCCTGCAGAACAGTTGATTAAATCTGCTTAATAGAATATATTGTGAGTAGCATATTTTACCTGTAGTAAAATAATTAATCTTGCGTAGAATAAATTTTGTAAACAATATGCATAAAAATTGAGAATACTTTGCCATGCCTTGCTAGCAAAATATTGGACATGTACTCTTGTTATCTAATAAGCCTCAATTCACAATCTTGTAGTTCACGGATGCCTAGATGGCAAAAGGGAACTATTTTTCTCTGTGGTGCCAGAACAAGTCTAGTTATATGTTGATCTCTGATAGATCACTTATCTAGAAAATACCATATTCCTCAAATAAGTACCAAATAACTTAATCCCTAAGACTGGAGTTTCTATAACATTATCTTACATCACACTGATTTCTTAATTGAGGAACTTTGTATGCATAATATTACATAGTATATATTGATTTCACGCCAACAAAATTGTATTGTTGTCGAAGTATGATTGCAAATCTATAACTTCAAATTAATTTCAAGCAAATGCCTGATGCACACGCTATCACTTGGGATTTTTATAGTTGGTATGAAAAGGGAGGATATTGGGCTTATGCGATATTGGGCTTATGCGATATTGAAACCTACGAGTCATAGAAAAATATTCAAAACAAAAGTCATGGTAGGCACAATGGCATATCCTAAGTTAAAGCAAGAAGTAAATTAGCCCAAAGCAATAAATTAAGCCAATTAGCCCGAAGCAATAAATTAATATAGTTTATTTTGATATATAATTAACGTAAATTGCATGATTATTATCCTTATCCAGTTGATATGAAAAATGTCATTTACGTCATTGTTGATACCCATGGTATTGGCCACCACAGTCATTGTTGCTCACAAAGGGCAATTGATTTGTGTCTTTAGCAATATATTAAATGTCAGCATGCGGGAATGCACACGACAAATCAATGGCCGCTTGACGCAGTCGCGCATATGACATGTTGGCTATGCACCAAAGCGTGTCATACTTATCGAAAATGATACATCATAAATTGGTAAGTGTAGTCTGCAACTGCATCACCACCAGAAGTCATATCATTTGTTGGAAGCAAATACAACTCCCAAAATAAAATATAATGACCTATTGGATTTTGATGATCCTGAACGATCCAAATTTGGCCATGTTAATTCTGGCATTACAAATTAAAATCAGGTATACAATTTATCACCCTGAATTAAATATGATGTTCCTGTTGAACAATAAATATTTCTGTTGAATAGTTATACTATTTGGATGATTCAACTAAGTTTTGAAGTACCAAAGAAAATCTAGTATTTCCATGCAACCTAACTATGGTCAGATATTTTATATTCTAGCATTATATTTATGTTCTTGAAGAGCATCCTGCAGTTTTATGTTGTTAGAAATATCGCTTAAGACCATAAGAAAATATGTTACGTAATTATAAACTTGAAGTTTAATGATCCAAATTATTTAAAATATAGTATGAATAATTGGATCAAAACTTGGTCAACTAATAAAGAAGCTAGTCTATAGAATAAGTCCGCCAACTCTTGGACACTGTATGGGACCTTCGTCATGATTAATATACTAAATAATGATCATCGAGGAAAGTTGTCTTGGGGAGCATATGCTAAATGTTGATCATCATACTTGAGGGTTTTATGATGCCAACTCTCGGTCCGCCTATAAGGTGTTGATACAATGATTACTATTTAAATTCACCTTAAAAGTTTTACCACTTAATAGTTTAGATCCGGTTAGTCGACAATACAAAGATCATGAAGATCATGCATAGATCCTAATGATCATTACTAAATCCCAAGATATCTTGACTATCTGTCAAATCTCTATAGTGCAAAATCCCGAATGGATTTATAATACTTTGTCTTTGGTGTAGCCATCTATTGGCAGTCCTATAAGCTGATCTTGGTAGCTACTTCTACCGATTACTCGGATATTATAGCACTATATGAAGCCTCACTTGAATGTGTTTGACTTAGACATGTGATGAACCACATCCAGGAATATTGTGGTATTAATACCGGCAATACCCCCTAAATTATCTATGAAGATAATGCTACTTGCATTACACAAATGCAAACGGGTTATGTCAAGAGCAACATCACGAAACACATTGCTCCTAAATTTTCTATCCTCATTAAATCTAGAAGAATAGCAGGGTAAATATCCTGTAAACAAAGTCTTGTAAAATTCCAATTGATTTAGTCACCAAGTCCCTGCCAACATCCAGTATGCATTAATGGCATTGGAATTAGATGGTTTAAATAATTGCATAATTCAAGGGGCCGGGGGGGGGGGTAAATACCTAAATCATGACCCTTATCAAATCCTGAGTATTTATCCAAAATCTTGAAGATAAAATGTTGTACTATTTTCCTTGGTGAGTTTTTTCTGAAATTTTTTCACATGAAGGTTTTTAGTGAGGCAACAAGTGTAATGCAACTTACGAATGTAATATACTCTTTTCTCCGTTCCTTTTTTCCTAATGAATTTTTGGAAGGAGTTTTTGATGACGCATTTGCACATCGTTGTCTATTGCCCAAGAGAGAGTGTTACAATATCTAGTTATGGGCAAACGACTAAACCATCCTTTGAGGGCTTTCACCCCTATGGGCTATAAATATGAGGACCCCCCTATGTACAAGAGATAGACAGATGAATAAAGATTACAGATCCTACTTTATACATTTGTGTTCGTCCTTATCCTATTGTATTCATGTGATTTTTTATGTATGGATTGATCTACAAGTCAGCAACGTGACGACTGTCGAAATCTTAATATTCACTTCCGAAGACACTTATCCTAGCTAAAAATCTTGCTATTGTACATATGTGTATATATATAATTACTAAAGTTAACTCCTGGTGGAAACTGCCACTTCCGGCGTTGTCTGTGTCGGCAGGATATCTCCTCGCCGTTAGATCCTTCGCACACAACTCAATAAAATAATATTCTATAAAAAATTATATTACCAAACACTGAAATTTGGCTTAAAAAGCTAAGAACTTACAAGCTTATTAAACCAAAAAAAAAAAAAAACAGGCTTCGAGCTATGAGTTAAAAACATAAGGATAAACAAATAGCGCCACAGCTCTCTTTGGATACACATCTACTTTTGTTTTTAGCACGTTTACTTTGCAGTCCATGTATATATGCGTATACAGTATGTCGGAACGTGATTACCCTTGCCCTTGGACTTATCGTACAAACGTATGCTAATGAAATATACATAATGGTTCGTCCTATACTATAAAGCGACCTACTTTCTCGTGTGTACTTATGCTTTCCAGACACATTTGATGGTACCTTCGTACGATACTATCACCATGCTATACATAGTAACAAAGGTAACAAATATCTTTAAAATAACAAATACTAGTTAATATTGTATTATCATAGTTTGTATAATAATATTAATCCCTGCAAAAATAAATAACCTTTATATGATCGGGGCAGGACACAGCGGTCTCTAACCCGCATCTACCTACCCTAGGGTAGGGTGGGGTGAATCATGGCCGGGTCGGTGCGGGATAGGGGGATGTAGAACTCTACAGTACACCACCACCCCTTATCTATTCATCCCGATCGAGTCGCTCGCCCTTGCATCATCTTTATCCAAACAAAGCCTTTGCCTCTGGTGACAAGAGGATTATGGTGATCCGGTTCTGGGCGCCTCTGTATCCAGCGAAATCCACCATGCACCTCATCCATCTTACTCTCGGGCGTCGAAAGAGTTAGCGCGCCTCCCTTGCCCCCGCCTCCACCACCCACGGCCAGTGGCGGCCTCGTTGCCTCACTACGCCGCCACCTCCTCCCCACCCCCACCCTCCCACCACCCTAACTGATCGTTGAGCTTGTCGCCGTAGCCCCAACCCAGACCATCGTCAGCCAGCAAACCCGCGGCCGGCGTCGCCCTCGCCACCTTGCCACCACCGCCGATCCTACCTGCTACTATGATCTATGGTGTGGTAGGGTGGGGTTGTGAACCCTAACCCTAACTCCAGCCACTGCCGAATAATTTAGGTTTGTCGTTTTCTTGTATGATTTGTCGATTCTTGTCTAATTTGGTTGTTGTTTATTTTCGTTCCATAACTATGGAAGGAATATTCGATAGATAGCAAGGGCATGTTTGGTTCAGAGCCAAAACGGGCTAAACCAAAATTTTAGTATTACCTTAAAAATTTAACTAGTATTTAATTCCGTTTCAATATTTGGTATTGCCCTCGAATTTTGGCCTGTGCCTGCTGTTTCTCGGGCGGCCGATTCCATCGCCAAATATTTGGTTTGGCATGAAGCAGTGAATCCGACAGGTGGCACAAGTTCCGGCTGTGGAAGACACATTAATGCATGATTAATTTAATTAACAAGTTTGAAATGATTATATTTTCTAAACCGAGTATTCGATTTGTGATCCGTTTAAACCGTTGTGTTCCTTGTTCAATTAACAAAACAAGACCCACGTTGATATATTTTGGTGCAAAAAAATAAATATCATGTGGAATCCATGTATTATACTCATAATTTTGGCAAATTTTAGCATAACTGCAATTCAAACACATCAATTTCGATATTACTCGTGAATTGGTATAGCTACAGTCCAAACACTATTTTTTTAACCCAGTTTTTAGTATTGTCTAGGTTTTGATATTGACAAAAATTTGGTTAGACTTCCTGCTCAGAAACCAAACAGACCCCAAATGCCAATCCTGAATCAGGTTTAGTTGCGTAGTGACAAGATCGATATGCTGGTTAGATCCGCACAATCCTAACTGATCAATGCAACATTTCATCAACGTCCCACAAGTTCATTTGCTATTGCTGTGATATTCCGTGTCTGACTGACTATAGTTAACCTTTCCAGTGTAAAACTTTCAGCAAATCTTCTTGTCAGATACCGCACAGGGCCCACATTAGGCCCAATTCCGTCTACTAAACTGTACGGCCCCATAAAAATATTCTTGCCAGTGTCCCGCTGGGCCCGATACACCGCAGTACATGTGATCACACGTAGCCCAACTCGGGCGCTTTGGGCCCATTTATGCAGAGGAGGACATCAGCCCTCCGTTGGGCTCGCACGAATCTCCAGACAACCAATGCCACCTGGTCCGCGATTCGCACCGGTCGTCCACCCTCTCTCTCTCGTTGCGTTTGATCCACTCCTGTGAAACTGAGAAAGGTCACTGCCAGTTGGGCCCCCCATTAGCGGGACCCACGTGCATAGAGAGGCGAACGGACCGCCAGCTCGAAGCTTTCCCAACTCGTCTCTGCTTTGGTCGCCGCCGCTTGCCAGTTTTGGGTTCGAGCGGTCGGTATAAACCCTATCTCCTATTCCCTTGGCCGCCCTCGCGACGGCGTGTAGCCAAACCCAACCCTCCACCGCCCCGCACCAATCTTTTGTTTCTCCGGTACGATTTCCTCTATGTTTTGTTGCGCGTTTCTCCTCTCATCAGGCTGATACGTGTGTTTTTCCTCGATTTTTGAGGTTTTCTCGGCCGGTTCTGTGCTGGTAAGATGCGGTTCTTCGAGTCCTCTCTTGTTTTGGTTTTTCTAGGGTTGGTATGGTGTGCGGATCTGTTGTTATGCCTCTTGCGCTTTTGATTTCCTCTTAATTTTTGCTGTTCTAGGGTTTGTGGTTGCGGTGTAAGAGGCGGGATTGATATGTTGACTTATCTATGGTACTGTATTTCGTCGGAATTTTTTACTGGGGGGCTCGCTTTTCCTGCCGTCCAACCTGAAAAGGGCACTTCCTTTTTTTTCTGCTTCTGATTTTTGTGTTTTTCCGCTTTCAATTGTGTTGCATATTTCAGCTGTGTTTGATGGCTCTTTTTTTGCTGTATCTGAATGCTGCATTTCTGTGCATCATCCTTTTAATAGTAATAATTGTGCTCTTTTGGTTGATATGTTGCAGCAAGGAAGGATGAGTAGGCGCTGGAGCCGGACAATTTACGTCGGCAACCTCCCTGGCGATATCAAGGAGAGAGAGGTGGAGGATCTCTTCTACAAGGTTGGTGGCTCCAGTTCCATTATCCATCTTCTACTATCTTGAAAACAAGGAACCAATGATGTCTGACTGTGAACTAGTTAGGACTCTGGTGTATTGGCCTGTTCTTTTCCTGGGACATCGGAAGAACTTGTTGTTTATATAGCCTGCTAATTTAGCTAATTTCAGTTTTTGAAGTGCTGAAGGCCAGCATTCATGGTTGCGCCATTCACTTTAAATAAATGAACTGTAGCCATGTGATTGGAAATATCACTGCAATTTTGTGTGAAGATCTAATATTGCAAAATTTTCCATGCAGTATGGGCGGATAGTTGATATCGACTTGAAGATTCCCCCAAGGCCGCCTGGTTATGCTTTTGTTGAGGTAACTTGTTTCAATATGATTGGGTTCTTTAAATTTGTATGTCATCTCTGTTGATTACTACTAGATTGGTCTGAGGTTACCAACAAGTGATCGTTACTCTTGATGTGAATGGAGAATTTGATGTTTTTATGAGGTACTGATTTATTGCTGGGTTTAGTGTAGACTGTAGAGTATCCTAACTGTTAATATTTATTACCCTGCCATGTAGTTTGAAGATCCCGTCATGCTGAAGATGCAATTCATGGACGGGATGGCTACAACTTTGATGGGAACCGGCTGAGGGTAGGTGCAGTGCGGTTTTGTAGTTAACACTTTTGAGTTCACATGTCTGATGCTCACTATGCGCAGGTGGAACTCGCACATGGCGGAGAGGTCACTCTTCTTCCGCTTCTAACAGCTATGGTGGTGGAGGACGGCGTGGTGGTGTATCTAGGCATTCAGAGTATCGTGGTATGGCATAAAATTTAAAACTAAAATCAGGTACTGAATGCTCTACTCTCTTTTAATAAACTGAAATCGTTTGTGCACCTTTTACAGTTATGATTACTGGACTACCTTCTTCTGCATCATGGCAAGATCTAAAGGTCTGCAGCAAGAGTATATATTTCACTTTTCTGCTTTCTTATGTCTTATTACGATTTCCCCTTTACTCTATGAAGTCGTAACTCTATGAATGTTGTATCAGGACCATATGCGAAAGGCCGGTGATGTTTGTTACTCTGAAGTGTATCGTGAGGGCAGTGGTGAGTTGTTTGGGTCCCTGTGCAGTTCTTTGCTTTACTTTTTCCATTGTACTCACCAGAGTTCATCAGAAGTTGCCTATGGGTTATGTGAACAATTTACAAATTAATGGCCAACATAATTAGATAAATCACATGCTGTTAATGCCTTGCTAAATCTACTGATTTTTTAATATCAGTGAAATCTTATTTCATATCAAATTGCATATCTTAAAATGATATTCATGTCATGTTTGATCCTCTAGCACGTGAGGCTCATGGTGTGCACTGTATGCCTTGTTTATATTCCAGCAAGTATATTAAGAATCTTAATGCAAGCGAAGATTGATCGTTAAGTCATTTTCCTTGTGATACCTATTGCAGTAGTGCTTGGCTATTCTTTCAACTGGACACCATTATTTTCATCAATTTGCTTAAACGAGGACATAGTGTTGTCTATAATAATGGTTCTTTTTTCAGAAGCCCTGTATGCTATATTGCTGCTACCTATTGTTGACCCACATCACTGTTTCCTACAGGTACCATAGGAATTGCAGACTATACAAACTATGATGATATGAAGTATGCTGTAAGTCTGATCTCTTCTTCTTCTTCTTCTGCTGCTGCTGCTTCTTGCCAGTTTCATTTCATGGAAAGCTGATTTTCATTACACCTGTGCAGTCTTGTTGAATATGTGGTTTTGGAGTACTGCAATCTCTGTTACTGTTATCGTAGATACTGTAGCCTGTGCATTTGTTCTTTCTCAAAGAAATATTTTCTTGAATGCTCACCATTTGCAGATAAGGAAGCTTGATGATACCGAATTCAAAAATGCCTTCTCGCGAGCCTTTATAAGGGTACACTCAGATGGTTATTTCTTGTTGAATTTTGGGCATCAGCCTGCTCTGGAATTAACCAATGCACCTTATTATTTTCTAAAGGTGAAGGAGTATGATGGAAAACGCAGCCGCTCATACTCACGAAGTCGTAGTCGGAGCAGAAGCCGAAGTCGCAGCTACAGCAGAAGCAGGAGTCCAAGGTCTAACTGTGATCACATTCTGTTGTTTCTCAATAACATAATTGACCACTGACAATTAAATATGCTTTGCAGCAAGTCTCCCAAGGATAAGCCATCTCGCCGTTCAGCATCAAGATCCCGATCGAGATCAGTTTCTTCCCGTTCACAGTCAGGGTCAAAAGGACGCTCTCCATCAAGGTAACATCAATGAATCTAACTAGGACAATAAAACTCATATGGTTTCAATTTGTGAAGCAGATATTGCCTTACCCCCCAAAAATGGAACAAATATAGATAATGGTCCATGTGGAACAGCCTAAATAATATTTCTCAGTTCTGCAGTCTTTGTCTGCAAAAGATGCATCACCTTATCTGATATCCAATTATCCATGTTGCTAGCTGCCCAATACAGTGATAACCCTCTTGCTTTGGCATGTTAGTTTTATGACTAAAGTTTAATTAAACTTAGTGATATCTCTAGTGTATGTTGGAAACTGTTGGCATATTTATTATCTGATTGCTTGGAGACATGTCACAAGTTTTATCACACTCAGGTGTGACATGTTTCATATCTAACTGAATTGGATAGTGTCCGGTATTTTTTTAAAGCCTCAATCATTTCTTCCTTAGATGAGGGATTGTGCGGCGATCTAGGGATTGCATATTAGGAAATTGAGGATGGGATATGATCAATTTGCAGCAGCTCTATTGGTTGCCTGAGGTATGGTAATAAACTGGGAGCTGCTCTGGAAGCTAAAAATTCATCCATTGTTTTGACCTAATGTACTGTAACTGATTACATCAGAGCTTGGGCATAGAGGATTGTTTTGGAACTCCGGAGGTAGAGCATTAAGGATTGATGGTATGGATTATGATGTCACAATGACTGTTTGCTCAGATTTGAGTACATGAGGAATGAGTTCTTTCCTGGCTCCCTCACTGTGCTCACTTTGGAGGGCTGTTCTAGCGTATATGCTCACATAACATTTGACACTAAACACTCAGTACTGCATGTTTTGGAATTACAGAACTGATTGCTTTTAATTTCAATGAGCTCTTTTCACTTGCATTTGGTCATTCCAATGCTTGGGAGGCGTCGAGGCTTTTGGAATCAATCTGTTAAAGCCGCATTCTGGATATTGAATTCTGCTGTTTCTGGAACTTTTTGCAGATCACCAGCAAGATCCCGATCCCCAAATCCTTCTGTAAGTTTTCTCAACGATACTTTGTAAAATCTGTTTTTGTCACTTACTCTAGTTGTTTCTGCTCAGCCTGCCAATGGTGAAGCAGCAAGCCCCAAGCAACATAGCCGAAGCAGGAGCCCATCACGTTCCCGATCTCCTGATGTAATAGAAATCATTACATTGCTGATTTATCATTGAGGCCAAGTAGTTGCTCTTATACTAACCAATCCAGTTACATTTTCAGGCCAAATCAGAATGAAACTGATGCGCTTGTGGGGATGGAGCCATGGTCCTGAAATGCTTGGAATTGGATATTTGTTGTCCTCACCAACTTCTGAATTCGTTGTTAAAAGTACTATTTGTATGTTCAGTGATCTTTTAGATTCCAGCATGATATTGCTGTAGTATTTGGATGGAAACTTGAGATTTATGTACTTTCTCCATGGTCAGCATTTACTGGGCTTATTTATGGTCGTAGGATGACATTTGAAAACGATTACAATGTGTTTTGTAATGCTGAATGCAAGGTGGTTTTGACTTATGTCGTGTTTCAAATTTTGCTTCATTGTTTGCGTATTGTTGTCGAAATGGTCATGCGTTATCTGAAACATAGAGAGATAAGCTTGTTGGGCTTGGTTTGACAAGGATTCATGTCAGCTTATTTTGACTTTGGAATTTTTTAACATTTTAGTATAGGTCTATCTTACTATCTTATCAACCTTTTTTGCCCAACGGCAGGCAGGAAGGCCGCTTATGTTCCCTCGACTGTGGAGGTGAAACCGTGAAACTGTCTGCCTGCTGGAATCGGAGTTTGCGGCGCCGGTGATTGGAGCGAAGCCCGCTCAAGGTTCCAGGCTGTTCCCTTCCTTTTGGGTAAGCCGATCGAAAACTGGAAATGTCAATTGTTCACTGCGACACTAATCAGAAAAAAAAAACTCCGAAACATGGTAAACCGGATCATATGTCCAGCTGCAAACATCATCTGAAGCACAAGCATTGTTCGATCGATGCAGATTAAACCGTCATGCATGCAAGCATCATCTGAGCCAGGTGCGAAACGCAACAAGCTACAAGCCTACAAGCTCACACAGTGGATTTCCAAAAAAAAAAAAAAAACTGCACACAAGAGTACGCTCGGCTCAGCCATTGACGAATTACACACGCTCAGCGTTTGGACTCGGATTGTTTCACGATCATCACGGATCAGTGCGCATGATGGGCGCAGTAGTCGCTAACGCTCCCCAGAAATGCCCAGCACGAGTTGAGAAGAAAAAAAACCGGCATTAGATTTCTGAAGCAAGAATGCAAGGACCTGCAAATCATGGGAGGCGATAAGTGCGCGCAGAACAGTAGCGGAACCACCTAGGGGCAAGCCAGGTCAGACCCCACTCCGTGAATTGTGGACTCAATTAGCATTCTTGCATAAAAATTCCAAAATAAATTTCATAAATCTAAAATTCCAAAAATGGCCCCTCATATTAGGTGTTGCCGTCCCGGGGCAGCACCTTGGTGCTGCTACTGGTGGGGCCAGGCAAAGTCTTTGCCGTCCCAGACGGCGAAGACTGCCATGGGCCCGATGGGCCGGGCGATCTTGCCGCCGCGTGGCGTGTATGGGGCCGCGTGGGATGCTTGCGACCCGGCGGTATGCGCCACGTGGCGGCGCGTGGCAAGGCAGCGCTGCCATGCGGCCCCGGCCATGTGACCATGTGGCCACAGCGCCCGTAGCGGCGCCCGGGCTGGCCGGGCGCTGCTGTGACCCGCGCATAGCGGCTAGACTCCTGGCGCTGCGCGCCTATAAAAGGAGGAGCCGGTGAGGAGTCTCCTCAGCGGCTCGTCTTGACACGGCTATCTTGAAAAAAATTTGTGAAAAAAATCTACGAGTCAAGAAAAATCACGAGCACGTAGAAAATAAGCTTGAAGCTGCTGCGAGCACCTACAAAAGGTAAGTGTCATTCGCATTCGATTAGTATTATCGGTATTTTTAGCAATGTGATTAGGATGCAATTAGATAAATTGTAGCAACAGAGTAGTTTTAGTTGTGTAGTTAGTTTATTTTGAAGACCTAGTAGTTAATAATGTCATTATGCCGTAATTAGTTGACTTAATGGACATGTTGCTAGTAGTGTTGTAAATTTCCTTTGGGTATTTTTATAGTTTCATGAACTTGGTCATAAAATAGTAAAATTTTGGAGGTCGTTAAGCAAAATAGAAATAGCCCCATTTGAACGCTTTGTATATGTACTCTTGATCGGGCATATCGCGTTCGGTGCATGCACTACGCATTTTAATGAAAAAGAATACCTTATCGTGGACCACACATGTCTTTGGTGTAAGTTAGGTCTAACTCGGGTATGGAAACGTAGAAATGCAATAAGAATTTACAAGTGAATTATTTTTGCATCGTAATATCGAACTAGTTAAAAAATTCGTAACTATGTAGTACCACAGTAAGTTTCTGAAGTGTAACATAGAATAGGCTATGAATTATTTATACTACAAATAATATTAGCTTGGACATTTCATTGATAGAAAAATCATACGAACTCCAATCGGGCTTGAAAACATGTGCGACAAAGCGCTCGTCTCAAGATGGGCATAACTAAATTTGTAGAAGCGTTCATTACGACAAAAATCCGCAAATAATTCGATGGTTTCATATGCACATGTGTTAGGTACTTTATGGCGGAAATTCAAGATATGTTCGTGTTCCACGGGGACGGTCTCAGACGCTGACGGACCGTCTGGTGCTTGGACTGTCAAATTGTCACCGCGACCGTGATCCAGCGCGGCTCTGAAGGACATGAGCCTCTCGAGCTAAAGCGGCGCGTGCGATCCGCGTCGATCGCGCCCATCGAAGGAAGAAGTCGCGATCGAGGCGTTGTATGCCTCGGTGGTGGGTGGTGCAGCGAGACCGTTTGGCAACTTATGAAGGTCACATGTGACGCTTCATGGGCCAACTACATGGGGTTGTTTGCAACCCGCCGCTGCGATATATGCGCGGCCGATGGTCTACGCTCAGTTCTTGAGAGCACGGGACATCCGCGCGGGTGGTTCCGATGAAGGTGAAGTCGCCGTGAGGAGGAGCTTGCGTTGGTGCGCAGCTCGAGGAGACGTGGGCGATGGAGACCGAGGCGGCGGTCAATTTTGAGCCCAACGAAGGCGGAGAGATGGTGGTCACTCGTATTGATTGTCACGAGTACCGACCGACTGTGGATGAGGTGGAAAGCGAGGAGGACGTCGAAACAACTAGTTCTAAGACGACGAAGACGGAGAAGCCGCTGCGGGGGAGGTGCGGTTGGTGGTTTTGTAACCATCGACATTGCTTACGCCCTCACGATTGGACGATGTTGCGATGACATCGGCTGGTTACGCCACGTCCGGAGGTCTTTGAGCGGGGTTCCATGAGGACACCACGCCGTAAACCGCTTTCGACAAGATCGCCGCACAACAAGCTATTGCAAGATACGCCGTTAACATCGGACGGACGATCGGTGCAGAGGTCCAACCCGACACGCACATCGTCGGTGTGTTGATGAATCTGTCTTGGCAAGGTCCGTGCGCAGAGGTTCACGCATCACGCCATGGGCTTCCGGATAACGGTCTTTGAAGGACCACACATGCGAAGTTAGCCGAGCCGCTACGAGCACCGCAACATGACGCCCTCCTATGTTGCCGGCTTGATAAGCCACCTCGTCGCCGCAGATGTGTCCATTTCGCCAAAGCTCCTGCCGGCGGATGTTGCCAATATGGTGGGATTCCCGTCGGCTACAAGACGGCATGGCGTGTAAACGTTAGAGTTACGGAGCGAATGTTCGCACATTCGAAGAGGCTTACAACCTAGTACCAAGATTATCGCATCAAATCGCGGAATCTAATCCCGGACGACGTAAACAAGCTTGAGCGGGTGCATCCGACGGAGGGCCCAATTGTTTTGTTCTTGAAAGGGTCTTCTGGGCCTTCCGTCAGGCGATCGAAGGGTTCAAACATTGTCGTCCCGTGCTCACGATGGATGGTACCTTCCTATGTGGGAAGTACAGGGGTACCATCCTCACTGCCGTTGCGGCCGATGCGAATGACCGCTTAGTCCCGTGGCTCGCAATTGTTGAGCGAGAACACGAGAGTCGGGTGTGGTTCCCTGTGCAATGTGAAGCAGGCGGTCGTGCAAGATCGGCCAGATGTATGTGTCATCTCGGATCGCAATGCTGGCTTGTTGTCTGCGTTGTGCATGATGCAAAATGGGACGCAGCCGCCGTACCAGTGGAACGATGTTAGGAGCCGTTGGTGCATGAGGCATCTCGCGGCCAACTTCCACACAAGGTTTGAGCAAGGACCTCATGAAGATGTTCAAGAAGCTCGCATGCGAACCAAAGGAGGAAGTTCAAGCGGTGTGGAGACGGCTCGATGAGGAGGACGGGAAGCATGTAAGGGACTCGGCGCATGCCGAGGCAGGGCGCGGCTAGAGGGTCCGCGAGTTGGGGAGTTCACACGATGGGTTAACTCGCACGCACCGACGGAGAAATGGTCCCCGCCGCACGACACCGGACGGTGCAAGGTACGGATCATGACGACCAACATGTCTGAGGTGTACAACGGCAGTCAAGGGTGTCCGATCTCTGCCGATCATCGCGATCGTGGAGGAGAGCCGAACCGTACCATCGGATACTTTGTCAACAGATGCCATGATGGCCAAGAAGCATTTGAGGACGGAAGCAATTCTCAAGTAATGCATACCTACATGGAGAATAAGATCGCAAGGCTCGATCGCACACCGCTCGTACCATGGATGGCGTCGGCGAAGTTCGAGATCGTGCTCAGGAGAAGTACGTGATGGGCCATGTTAGAGGGGATCGTGGCAGTGTCCGCACGATTGGTGAAGAAGCGTCGTGCACTGCAACAAGCCGCACTTACGCACAAACCATGCTCCCATGTGTACGCGGCATGCGCGGCGTGGCGGCAAGCCTCGGGCGTTACATCTCCGAGTACTATGACATCCACCACCAGATGCAACTTGAGGCCGAGTTCCATTCATACGGGCCGACACGCACTCTGAGGACCTTTGGTGGGGACAGTGAAGTGGGTGCCCAACGACGCACTAAAGCACCTTTGGTCGTGGAAGACGCGATCCGACGATCCGAACGACATGGACGACACCCGGTACGGCAACGAAGTTCGCCGACCCGTTGCGGTGCATCAAGGTAAGCGTTGGGCACTCCATCGACCGCCTAAATGCAGACGGCACAAGCAAAGGCAGTCGAGTGAGGAAGATATAATTACTACGCCGTGATGTCGCTTGCTTATTTCAATGTCTTTGATGGACTCTGTTGTTGTTTATCCATGCCTTTATGTAGTACTTGTTAAGTTATCCGAGTTTGTTGTTAACTCATTATGATCATATTGCATTGTTGAAATTTTTATCGTATGTCTTGCCTTATTTTCCTATGTCACATAATATGTTTTACATGCGTAATCGACATGTTGTTTCCTGTTGGCGGGAGATGGCGCAGCTCCAGTTGACGAGCACGAGCCGCCGACCCACGCCGGGATGTGGGACACCGTTGTCGGGCGTGGTCCACGGCGTCCGCCCTCGAGCTCGGGTCTGAGCGCCCCAGAGAGATGGCCCCTTGACGAGCGCAGACGTCCTCAAGCCGGAGACCGGGCTCCCGCCTCGCCGGATGTTGGACCTCCCACGCAGCTGCAGCTTTGACGCGGCACTCTGTCTGCGCTTCGTGGACCGTTGGAGACAGGAGACTCACACCTTCCACTTCCGATGGGGAGATGACCATTACTCGGAGGACGTGTCTCGCTTATGTGTCTACCTCTGCGTGGTCTTCGGTAGTGCCCCCTCCGAGGCGATGGACCGGAAGGTCCGTTTGGTATGATTTGGTGACGGTTGTCGCGAACGCGTCGGTGTGCCACATTCGGCCGCGGCGGTACATGATCTGCCTGAGCATGCGACTCGGGAGGAAGTGAGGACACATTTAGTCGCGTACTGTTGTTCTTGTTCGGATGGATCTGTTTCCTACCACGCAGGAGCTGCGTGTACCCGAGCTACATCCATCCGCACAGATCTCTGGCGACGCCGCCCGACGAGGTTCCACAAGATGATTGGGGCTCTGCGGTGCTTTGCGCCACCTACCGAGGGTTGTGTGACGCTTGTCACAGAAAGACGGCGAGGAGATCCTCGCGGTGTGCTACGCCTCCTACGATTATGGTCGTGGGAGCACTTTCCGATCGGCCGACCGTACTTCAAGACCGGCGTGCACCCTTACCGGTGACCACCGAGCTTTACGGACGCCGCAGGGACGACCCGCCGACGGGCCTACGATGGGAACACGTTGGACACGTGCTACCCTAGGGTGGGCTAGGAGAGACCGAGGCGCGATACCCGAGTTCCATAACCTTTTCGAGACTCTCCACGAGGACGAGGTCATCCGGTGGCCATGGGCAAAGACGGTTCCTTCACGACACGGCCCCTTCGGATTATCGTCCCCAAGGCATTCGGACTCGGCACTGGATGACGACCGCCACTTGGTCTTCGCACATGGTCGAGCATTACAACCCGCAGCTGGTCATGAGGCAATTCGGCCTTTACCAGAGGTTCCACCGCCCGCAAACGACCTCTCACAAAGAAAGGCTCACCGGTATGTCATTATTTGGTGTTATTTTGAGGGCATTTTGAGTAAGATTTTCGACATGTAAATTCAATTGCGTGCGACGAGGAGAGGCCGAGGAGCGACGATCGGAGGCGTATACAAGCTGACCACGGACGACGCTGTGGATTGACAGGTTACGACGGACGTGGTGCCGAGTTTCGCGGCTCGCCATCCGAGACGCACTGCGGCGTATTTGCGGTGGTACGTTCCGCGCACTAGGCGCAAAGCATCGGTCGGCGCGCGCGGCATCCGATGGACGCCATGCAGACGACGTCGTATTAGCCGGTCCGGACCGTCATCGGGCGGCCCGCCTCGACGAGACTCAGAAACATTCTTCGCATAATTTCGCTCAAAGAACACTTTTCGCACTTACTATCGGTTTTGTGGCAAAGACTACCGCTTGGAGCGTGTCCGCAACCACCGCTGAAGCTATAGACCGTGGAAACAACAACACAATGGATCGTATCATAGGCGCGATCGCGACGATGCGCGAGGATGTAACTTCGCGATTAGATCCATAACTTGTGGTCGCCACACGACGCTCACGTACATCATCGCGTGACGTGGCGGGTACCTTCCACCACCTCCGCCCTCCGCACTCGTCGCCAAGACCTCCGCCGACGCCTCGCACTGACCGGAGTCGCTTGAGCTACGGCCGCCGGCCCGACCCGCCTCGAGCCACGGTATGTCATCATCAACCGGTTCTTGTCGTGAGTACCTTTCCATACACTAATTTCGGACGATCTCACATTACCCTTTGTTCTTGCGGCGATTGCGAGGGGGGGCAAGACTCTGCCGCAACCATCGCCATCACGGGGAGGCGCATGATCGACTTCTTCGCACGGCGCTCAATCACACCTCCGGAGCGCGACCGGTGGTTGGCGACACGCACGGAGGGTACACCGCAAAGACTACGGCTCAGACCGCCAGAGGGTCCTCGCCAACACAACAACCTACTCGGTACACGTGAACGCATTTAACACCAATTTTCCCGTCGTACAAAAGCAATGACTAACTCACCCATGCGCTTCCCGCAGAAGAGCACCATGGGTGGGCGACATGCTCGGGCCTCACCGACCGCCACGATGAGATCACCCAGCATTCGCCTCCCGACGGGGCCCCTACTACGGCCTTCGAGGCGACGCCACTCCCTGACGAGTTCACATTCCCGAGGATCATCTACGTCGTCCGCAGCGACACGACCATGCGCCCTAACTAATTTCATGGACGTGTAAAACTTGTTACATAATGCCATCATGCATCTCGCCTTTCTGATTTATGTAATGTCCATGTGCGTTACGACTGTTAGATTTATGTACACAACATGTTATCTGAAATATTTAGTACTAACAACAACTGTAACTCCCGATTTAAACTTACTAAACCTTAAAGACATAACATAATGTCGCCCCACGATACCTCCTCGGCCTGCTACTCATGGACGCGAATTTTCTTCAACCAAATTACAATTTACCAACAGGCTATATATATGCATGATTTGGCTTCCATTACATTGTGGGCTGATGAAGCAGTGCCAGACGTTCGAGGCATTGCAGTGCAAATTGCAGCCTTGCAAGAGGACACACATCGTGTGGCTGCATTTCGTCAAGTGCCTCGACCATCGGAAGAACCGATGGAAAATAAAGATAATGTTCTTAAAGGACTGGATGAAAGGATGGGAAGGGTTGAGAAATCGCTACAGAAATTAGTTAACATGGCCAGTTTGGTAATTTTTCTTCTATTATTTCTTGTTCTTGCTAAGTAGAAGTTCAGTTTTAATAAGATTGTAATATCCACTCTTTATCTATGCATCCCCGCACTACGTGATGTATGCCTTTCTTGGCGTTGTGGTACTAGTTTGTATCAAGTATGCATCTATCTAATTCCGTTGTGGACACTTTTGCGTGTGAATTAATCAAACAAGAATTTCTAAATCGGTCTGCGGAACTACGGCTATCTAATTTGCGGTACTTGCAATTATCGTTCCGCGCGAAAATCTGAACTTCCGCGGTGCAGGAGTACCGCTCCAAACATGGCGGTAAGAACCACGCTTGTAGAAAATCAGCTAAGTCCCAAAAGAGTGCTCTTTGTAAAAAAATGTTCCGCGGGATTTTCGGAAGTTCTGCCGAGAGGTACTTCCGCACTTATATCGTCGGAACTACCGATCATCCTAACAAAGAAGCAGATGGCTTTCAAAACAACTTCAATTGCAAAACAAATTTACCAGCTTTTCGGACCGAAATGACAGCACTCTGCAGAGCAAGACGTGACAACTCACTGCCTCGCCAGCTTTTCAGACCGAAATGACAGCACTCTGCAGAGTAAGACGTGACAACTCAATGCCTCGCCAGCTTTTCAGACTGAAATGACAGCAGTCTACAGAGTAAGACGTGACAACTCACTTTGCCCGCCGACTTTTTTCGCATCAAATGATAAAGACTCTGCAGAGCAAGACGTGACAACTCACTGCCTCGCCAGCTTTTTAGACCGAAATGACATCACTCTGCAGAGCAAGACGTGACAACTCACTGCCTCGCCAGCTTTCCAGACCGAAATGACAGCACTCTGCAGAGCAAGACGTGACAACTCACTGCCTCGCCAGCTTTTCAGACCGAAATGACAGCACTCTGCAGAGCAAGACGTGACAACTCACTGCAACAACCAGGACAACACTCTGCCTCCAGAGCTTTTGCTACAAAAAATACAGCACTTAAAAAAGGGGCCATGACTACTCTGCGCAGAAAGATTAGACAACACTCGCCAACCACGCCATGCCAACCCTCCGCTTATAAAAGGAGGTGCAAGTCATCTACGAGAAAACCACACAACCAAACCAAACACTACACCAGAGCTTGCTTCACCACGGGATGGACAACCTCAAGAAGCAATGGGACGAGATCCGTGATCTAGCAAGGGCTTCAACGGCACGGGCCGAACAAGCTAGGGTCTGCTTGAGGCCGGTTAAAGAAGAGCGACTTGCGGGATGGCGCTCTCGCAATGAAACCCCGCGTACCAGCAACCCCTGTCAGAACGTTCCAAACGAGCCTTCGCCGCAACACCCGCCAGAGGGGGAGACGCCGCCCATCTGTTGGTGCAGGGACACATGCAAGTTCTTCAAATCCAAGCACCAGCTCAGCCTCGGCATGCAAGCATCGGGATGTCCTAACTACTCCTCTGACTATCCCGACCGCCGTTGGGATACGAGCAACTATCGGCAGCCGGTAAGGAGTACTAACAGTAATATATCGTACCAATTCTCTTTCAGAGTATGCACTAACAATCTCTCCCGTCTACCCGCAGTCCCCGGAGCCGCTATGTGGCTTCCGCAAGTGGATCGACCTAGAGATCCACCCACACGACCAGTGGCAGCTCGACTTCGAGGAGTGGAATGCGAAGGGGACGCGAGATCCGGAGGAGGATCGTTGACCAAGAGCACAACGAGCGTATCCGCCGGGAGACTCGGGCCCATCTCGAGGCGTGCAGGCGCAGGGAGCGCGAGGCACGCGAGAGGGAGCGCGAGAAAAAGCGGGAAATGGCGGCCGAGGCCAGAGCGGCAGGCGAGGACTACAATGCCGAGCTCGCAAGAAAGGGCAAATGGCCCGGTCCCACGCATGAGGTCGGACTAGTCCGTAGTACTACACCTCCTATTCGCAATGTTTTAACTATCCCCAAAGGCATGCGTGCTTACATGGTCCTAAGCTCGTGTCGCGAAAGTTACCGTAGTAGTAGCGCCCATGGTAAAGTAATTAGCGAACCATCATGCCATGTGACCACATGTAACGTGCTTCTGTCCGCACGGGGGCTGCTTTGTAGTTCTGGTGCTGTGCCTCCGCTGGGCCATCAAAGTATAGCCATCCACATCGGTCTCGATTCTGCTATGTTTTAGGGTTTCTCCGTAATCGCAACGTTCTAAGCCCTTTCGGTTAAATTAATTTCGTACTCTGCTTCCGTACTCTACTTTCACACAAGAAATGTGATGGAGAACCATACTTCCCACATTTCAAGTCACATGAATTCATGAAACCCTAATTTCCGAAACGTCTCGTCCTAATTTTTGAGACCTAAACCCTGAATTTGTCGAGACAATTTCAGAGCATATAAAATTTTGTAAAATTTACACAATCAAGTCCACTGCATGGGGAGTATGGAAAAAAAATTCATAATGTTTGGACCTCATTTGCTATATTATAAAATTCCTACAAACATTAAACTATAAAGAATTTTGCAGAAAAAAAAGAATACATAAAATTTCAAAAAAATTACACAAGCATAAAAACTATGCCAGGAGGCTTCACAAAAAATTTCATAATTGTTTGAGCTCATTTTGTATATTTTAAAAATCTTTGAACAAAAATTATTAATAACTTTTTAAAAAAATTCAAAAAAAAAAATATCGCACGTAGGCGGCACTTGTCTTGCCACGTGCGCTGAGGCCGCCACCGGCCCCGTCAGGCAAGACCAAGTCTTGCTGCCAGGGACGGCAGCACCTTGGTTGCTGCCGTCCGGGACGGCAGCACCTAATATGAGGGGGCCATTTTTGGAATTTTTAGATTTATGGGGCTATTTTTGGAATTTTTACTGCGCAATGGGGCTAATTGAGTCCACAATTCTCCGTTGGCTCGTTTGCACCAAACCGCTATGGAAGCTCATTCGGAGCGGGCACAGTCAGGGAGAAGGACGGGACGAGGAGAAGATGCTATGCCCGCATGGGCTGTGGGCGGAGGAGTGGCAGCGGGCAGGCCTTGCCCAGGTGAATGAAATGGTGATTTACTCTAATCATAGTGGCGGAGCTATTAAAAAAAATTAATGGGTGTGCACACTTAACGCTCGTAATTCTATAATTTGTACAATGGTTTTTATGACACCATAAATCCAACACATGGATTCCAAATTTGTTAGAAGCACAATGCAAATAGTTCAAATAAGATCTTACATAAATAGAAAATTACAAAATATGCAACTATACAAAAAATAATTATAATACTACTTTACGCATTTTCATACCTTGAAAACGTGTCATTACATCATCTTCACTAACCTTCAAGAATGCCAATCCTTGACGCAAAATAAACCTCACGTATCTAAGTGAATAAGTAAATCTTGAATTGTAAAGATGCTTGTCTTCTTTAGTACACTTCACAGTAACATGAACAACTGAAGTTTTTCATTTCATAAAGAAGTTAAATTTCTCTTGAGCTTGATTATGGACACTTCTTATACCATCCACATGTTTATCAAGTGCATCATATTTATTCCAATTTCCCCAACCAGACCTGGCCAAATGGGCAGCCCGGCCCGGCACGGGCCCGACGAGGCACGACCCATCCCGTCATGGCCCATTTTGGCCTGGCTGTTAGATGGGTCATGTCGTGCCGGCCCATGTGTCGAAGAGACGACCCATCTCATAGGTTCTGAGTCGTTGATTGTTGTCACAACTATCAATCAAACTGTCGATCTAGATATTTTAACCATGGATGATCTTTTGTCTAGATTGAAAACATATAAGATGGAAGCTTTGCCATGTATGATTGCTAAATCTTCATCTTTAGCACTTGTGACTAACCCCGTACAGGCATCCCACCTTAGAACTTAGCTCTGCTCTAAGCGACTGGACTAACAGAGTATACTTAAGATGTATAACTTCCAAATTATTCTTAGTTGCAAAAACTCCCGAAACAAACGAATGCGAAGCTCCAGATTCAAACAGAACCGACGCAGGTACTGAATTTACCAAAAACGTACCCAGTACGACGTCGGGTGCTTCCTGAGCTCCTTCCAGAGTGACGTGGTTGACACGGCCTCTGACCACTGATTGCGGTGCTCCTCCGGTTTGACCGAACTTGAGAAGTCCTTGAGGGTTGCTTTATACCGTGTAGCTCCAAGCTTGAAGCGTACTGGAGTTATCGTTCCATTCTGAGAGCATCGATTGGCGAAGTGCCCTGGTTGGCGGCAGGTAAAACAAACTCTGGGTCCATCTGTAGGTTGTTCCCTGGATTGGGGTTAAGCGATGCGGGACTACGAAGTTACGAGCAACTTGATGAGGTCTTGAGGTCGGTCAGCGCTCGAGAGAATTGCGGGGAAAAGCGGTTAAGCTCGCGGTGGAACCGTTCTTGCTTTCGGTTGTGGTGGTGATTTCCTTCTTTGGGCCATTCTACATTTGTGGTTATCTTCCAATTCCTTGCGCTTATCTTCCAGACTCAATGCTTTGTTGATTAACTCTTGAAAATCTGAAAAGGTGTGGGCAATCAAGTTGACTTGCGATCAGTTGTTCAATCCTTGTAAAATGACTCGACGAGCCTTGTCATTAGCGACATCTTCTGCAAAGATAGCGGGCAAGTTGAGAAATTTATTGAGGTAGTCGGTCACAACATGTCTCCTTGTTTGAGAGCATGGAACTCATCCTTCTTCAAATCCATGATCCCTTTCGGTACATGGTACTGGCAAAAAGCAGTTGAGAATTCTTCTCAGGTGATGTTTTTGCGGTGTCTCATGCGCTGCATAGAAGTTTTTCCACCATTCAGCAGCTATACCTTCCATCTGGTGAGTGTCGTACAAGACCTTCTCATGATCGCTGCATTGAGTGATCAGCAGATTCCTCTTAATAACACGGCTAATCATCGCCTTCAACTGGTGAGACATGTCCAGAAAAAGTTGGTGGACGAGTTCTCATGAACTCGGCTAGCTTGGATGGCCAGTGGTGACCATGAGCGACTGGGGCTTCATTGTGATGGTGGTTGTTGTTCTAGTTGTTCATAGTCTGTATCTGATTCATCATTATATACATCAGCTGAGTTTGAGCTGCCATGAAAGCTCCAAAGTTCTGTAGGTCGACTGAAGGTGCTTGTGGTGGAACTGCTCCTGCGGGGGTCTGCTCATTTTCCTCTGACGCAGGGGTGCCAGAACCACTTGCAGCAGCTTGATGAGTTTGAACCATCTGATGAAACTCCATGGGTTAGATAAGGTAGCAAGCACAAGATGAGTTAGGAACTAGGTAGGGATAGGTAAAACCCAATAAACACAACGTCGAGAAAGATCAACTGAAATACTTATATTAATTAAGGTCTTAGCATGGCTGCAACAAATGTCTAAGGGCCTTTGCAGCTCATACTTGCACACAACAAATAAGAACGAACATAAACACACAAACTACAGCCTAAAGGGTGACTCTCCTAATCTTAAGACGGGCTAAGCATAAAACCTCGAACAGACTACTCCATAAGATAGCCTCTATAGCCCTGACGGTGCTCCCGCCAGCTGTAGACCTGGAAGCGAGCTGGCATCCTTGCAAACTGATCTTGATGCCCGGGACTGGTGCAATAGGAATATGTGTCCTCAGTGCGAGTACGGCTAGTTCCTCCGCTCTGCTGGCTCCTCCGCTCTTAGGTTCCTCGGCTTCTTCGGCTCTACTCCTTGGGATCTTCCTCTTGAGATCTTCCTCGTGCTCGTCTTGACCATAGAGAGTTTCCTCGAATGACGATTCTTTCTTTCGCTCTTTGCGAGGTCTCGTAGGCGCCTCCACTCTGAGCGGCTTGTTTTGGTGTCCTTGGGCGTAGATGGTCAGCGACAAATCACTTCACGCCTCGGTCTTTCACGACCCAAGTCGCCACGGACATCGGACATCGAATCCTCCAAGTACTTACAACAACTTCCAAAGCTCAGCAGCAAGTCCTCCCTCGCGCTCTCCATAGTTCTGAAGACGAGGCATCTGACAAGACAAACAAGCGGGTAAGAACAACTTAAAAATAGCGGGAGAGAAAGAATTCCAAAGAATAGTTGAGTCAAGAGAGATATGAGACGAGTTAAGCAGTTCAATTAATATTGCAAGTTAATTTTCGCTATAAAAAATAGTTTGTACACTCTAAGACGGCCGATCTAACTAAGGGCAAGACCTACAGTCAACCTGGCTCTAATACCACCTCTATCGAGACCCAAAAATGCAATTTTGGACGCTTTGTGTATTCTGCACTAGTCCAAGATCATGCTATGCACACAGTGTCAACATAGATGAATATTGATCCACACAAGACGATTAATGGAATAAACAACTAATTTGAATAGCAAAAAATAGTTTTGACCTTATGGTCGAGTTTACATTTATTAAGCCACGCAGGGCTGACAATAGATAAATAGCAGCAGCGGAATAGAAATAAACTTCAGCGGAATCCCATCAATTCACCACAGGCAACTGACTGGGATCGAGACCCTAACGATCGATTCCTTCGTAGAACTCCTCTTCAAAAGTAGGCGATGACTCCTCCACTTCTGTTGATTATTTGAAGCAAGTATGAGTACACAACCGTACTAGCAAGTTATACCACAGAATACAATTTATAAATGATGGCTTATTCCAAAGGAATGACTTCTGTGGTTCTTTTACAAAAATACAACATTTGCAATTGAATACGAATAATAGATTGAAAACAAAATTCTAAACAAATAAGACAATATTAATTTATCATTTGATTTCACAAAGACACACAGTCTAAACAAGTTATTCACACAGCCATATGACTTAGATCACACAGCTCCCTTCCCAATGTTTAATGAAAATCTACCCCTCGTGTGAAATCCCCGAGCATGTCCATGACCGCGGGCGCGGCTATTCGAATAGACTGATTTAATACTCTGCAGAGGTTGTACACTTTAGTACTGACCATAACAAAACTCTTCAAAAACTTCATCTCAAACATTGACACTCCCGATGTGCTTTACTGCCGTCCAACCGATACACACATCGTGTGGGTACGACACACAACGTTGGACAGGGATGCGGCGAACCGTCCCGCGATGTGATAAACACACCTCTAGCCCATCACACAGCTTAACCTACAACCAGAGTTGTCAATGGCAAGATTTCATAACCTACTAAGTTAGACCCGTCCCATACCAGACATGTGGTTGTACAGTAAGACTCAGTTCAATGGCGCACAAAGTTAAGTCCTTAATTGATCAAGGCAGGACTTCTAATTTCTAACTAGTTCACACAGTTTATCATTCCCAGCACACAGCTAAACCATATCACATAGAATCCACCACTTGCCTCAGTCTAAATCTTTTCCCACCCTGTTGATTAAGTGCAACACATGCCATCAATGAGTAATAACACACATCACATACAGTTTCATCCCACAGTTCCATAATCACTTTGTCAAGTTTATATTTGCAACACATGAAATGATGACTCGTAGCATGACTAAACAATCTACTCGTATCTAACCAACCCACGTTGGTGCTACGATAATACCAACTAGTAATAAACCAACCTAGAGTGACAAAAGATCATGGCATACAGTAGACAAGGTGGACATAACAATTTGGATTAATAACTAAACTCGAAAGCATTTAAATAAATACTTGAAATAGAATGCAATACATTGAAACAAAGTATTTTAAAAACTGGGTTCAATATGATCAAAGGTATAACTTACCTTAGAATAGATCTAGGTACTGATTTTGGTCTTGAGGCACTCCTTCTTCAAAAGTCCTCAAGAATTACCGTCTACTCACAAACGAAAAAAATAAACAAAATAAATAAATAATAGAGGCAAAACAAACTCCAAAAATTAAATAAATATCATAAATAAATATATCTCAAATTTATATAAAGTTAGAAATTTGAATGGGCTCAATCGGAGTTCAGATGCAAAAGATATGAGCTTTGGAAGTTTGAAATTTCATAAAATACCTAAATTGGATTTTCGAATTTACAATTATTTTCTAAAGAAAAATCGGGTTATTACATAATCTTGGCCTTAAAGAATTTCTGGAAATAAAAGAATTAAAAGAAAATCTGACATGTGGGGCCCACATGTCAGTGAGATGGCTCACGGTGGACTGAGTGTACCGAGCCACGGGAATCTGGAAGCGGTGGATCATCCCACGCACGCACTAACGAAGCAGCCACGTGCGCAACACGTCGACACATGGCCGCACACGTGAGCGCCCACGTTAGCCCGACGGTGGCGGCGCTTGGGAACTAAGGGTTCCGGCGAACGGCGGCGACTCACCGGTGGTGGATGGTACCAGGAGGTAGAGGGTGACGTGGGGATCTCGTAGTTGTGCTCACGGTCGTTCGAGGGTGGCTGTGGCGACCGGCAGCGAGGTTGGAGCGGAGGCGGTGCCACGGGCTCATCGGAATCTGCTCTCCGGCGACGCTCCGGTGGAACCAAGGCGACTAGGACCTAGCCCTTGTCTCGGTGATGCTGAAGGTATAGACGATGAGGCTCGGGCGACTACAGTTTGGCGGGATTGCTCGTCGAGCCGGGTGGCGGCGAATTTCTTCTTGAGCTCTAGCGGCGGCTAGGGTTTGGCTCCGGCGCTGAGGCGGCTAGGGTTGAGGTGCGTACGCCAAGGGCTACCTCTCTATTTATATGCGGCGGCTCGGGAGAGTCCAAGGCGTGAACGCCCAAATCGGAGACGCGGCGGCGGAAATCGTATCTCAACCGAATCGGAGATGAAGAATAGTGATTCAGTGGGTCACACACGTCAGCGATGGCGGCTCGCGAGTTCGCGTTACAAGCAGCAGGTGAGCCCGACCGGTGGGGTCAGTGCATTGCGAGAGAGAGAGACAGAGATCGACAGCAAGGGCCACTGTCACGGAGGTGGCGCGGAGAGAAGGATAGGTCGACATGCGGGCCCGCATGTCAATCGAACAACGGAGAGCAGCGCCACGAGGGAATCGGGCGCACAGTGTTGGGCCGAGATTGGAATATGGTTGGGTTTCGGCCCGACACTGTTCCAGAGGATTTAAATATATTTTCTATTGTAGAAAATACAGAAAATCTAAATAGCAATAAGAAAATAGCAAATGAACTTGGAAAATTTCCAAAAAAATTCTATAAAATATATCTAAGCACATAGGATCCAAATAAAATAGTTTTGACAATTGTTGATGTTGGGATTAACCCTATTAAATTATTTTGACATGAAGGTCTATATTAAGCTTTAAATAGAAATACTAAAAATTAATATAAATTCAAATATTGTATTTTCCAACAATTAATTATTCAAAATATTTTTAGAGCTCAGAAAATTGGGATGTTACAGATTTGCCAAGTTTTACGTTCTGAGTTGGAGACTGCTAAGTCAATGAATGCATCAAACTTGATTCAACTTAGGAATGTAAATATTAAATTTGATGATTTAAGGATGGTACATGACTCTTGTGATGAAAAGTTACAACTTGCAAATAATAAAATTGAAAAGCTCAATTTTAGTTCACCTACATGTTTAGAATCAAGTATTTCAAATGCTCAAACTAAAACTTACTCTAATTATGGATTGCTAGAATCTAGACTTATTTCATCTTGGAAAATAATTCAACAAATACTTTATCACGAGATATCTTTTTGCTCTAACTATCCTAAGCTAACCATATAAATAGAAACTTTCACTTGACAACTTAATGATTTTGCTGAAAAAGAAAGATTGGTTCAGTCTGGTGCTTCTAAGAAACTTGTGAATAAATCTGTTAAATGCATAACTTGTCTCTCTTTAGCTAAATAAAATGAGTATCTCAAGGACACTTTAGATATGTTTTCCTTTGGCAAGAAATTTTTGAATATGATCCTAGACAAGTCAAAAGTGAGTGTAGTTTTCCTTTTGGCAAGAAAATCTTGAATATGATCCTAGACAAGTCAAAAGTGAGTGTTAAACATAATGGTCTAGGATTTAATTTTGTTGAGTATGTCAAGAACAATCCTCCTAAGGTTGTTAAGCTTCTTGAACCTAGAAAATTTGATGTACAATCTGAACCAAAACAAATTATTTTTAAATCGGCTGGTATTGCAAAGGACTCATCTACCAAAGTGGGTGTTGTAAAGGCAATAGATACAACTTCTCATCAAGATAAGTATAAATGTACTCATTGTGGTGGAGAGAGTCATTGCCAGATATTGATTAGGATATACTGTGGATAAATGGACGTATCTGTGTACCAGATATTGATGGATTAAGGCAGCTGATTCTGAAGGAAGCCCATGACTCAAAGTATTCGATTCACCCTGGAAGTACTAAGATGTATCAGGATGTTAAGAATAAGTTTTGGTGGCCAAACTTAAAATGAGACGTCGCAGAGTTCATTGCCTTATGCGATGTGTGTCAGAAAGTGAAGGCAGAGCATCGAGACCGGCGAGGTTTGCTACAACCACGAAAATACCGAATGGAAGTGGGAAGAGATCGGTATGGATTTTATTACGGTTTACCCAAGACTCAATCAGTTATGATTCGATTTGGGTAATAGTGGATCGCTTGACTAAGGTTGCCCATTTCTTGCCAGTCAAAACCACTTACTCACGAGACCGCTTGGCAGAGTTGTATATGTCAAAAATCGTCAGTCTGCATCGTGTGCCCAAGAAGATAGTGTCAGATCGAGGATCTCAGTTCACCTCTCGTTTCTGGCAAAGTCTACATGAAGCCCTGGGAACTCATCTGAATTTTAGTACTGCTTATCATCCATGAGCAGATGGACGATGAAAGAGTCAACCAGATATTGGAAGATATGTTGAGAGCACGTGGCTTAGCAAATGCTACCAGCTGGGATAAGAGTTTGCCGTATGCAGAATTCTCGTACAACAACAGTTATCAAGCCAGTTTGCAGATGTCACCATTTGAAGCTTTGTATGGTCGTGCCTGCAGGACTCCATTAAATTGGTCAGAGACAGCTGAACGTGTAGTGTTCGGGCCAGATATTATTCAGGAAGCCGAAGAACAAGTTTCTATGATCAGAGAAAGAATAAAAATAGCCCAGTCCAGGCAAAAGAGTTATGCCGATAATCGTCGTCATGAACTCAGCTTTGAACCAGAATATTTTGTGTGTCTTCGAGTTACTCCGCTCAGAGGTGTTAAGAGATTCCACACCAAAGGGAAGCTTGCTCCAAGGTATGTGGGTCCGTTCAAGATTTTGGAACGCCGAGGAGAAGTTGCGTACCAGTTGGAGTTACCACAGTCGTTGGCAGGAGTGCATGATGTCTTTCATGTCTCTCAACTGAAGAAGTGTCTTCGTGTGCCAGAAGAGCAGACCCCGTTGGAGTCAATTGAACTGAAGAAAGATCTCACGTACAAAGAATAGCCTGTCATGATTTTGGATGTCGCAGAGCGCCGCACCAGAAGCAAGACCGTTCGTTTCTGCAAAGTCCAGTGGAGTAACCACTCAGAAGGAGAAGCAACGTGGGAACGTGAAGAAGAGTTGAAAGCCGAGTTCCCCAGTCTTTTCTCTAACTAGCCTGAATCTCGGGGTCGAGATTCCCTTAAGGGGGGAGGTTTGTAACATCCCAATTTTCAGAGTTTTGAAAATCCTTTAAATAGTAGTAGTGAGAAAATTCACCATTTGGATTTATTTGAATATTAATTTAAAAGCTTAATATGGACTTTAAAGACAAACTGATTTAAGGTGCTTAATCCCAACATCAACAATTGCCAAACTTATTTTATTTAGATTCTATTTGCTTGGATATATTTTACAGAATTTTCTAGAATTTTTCCAAAGTCATTTGCTATTTTCTATTGGCTATTTGTATTTCCTGGATTTATTTAAAAGAAAAACCAAAAGAAAATCCCTCTGGAACAGTGCTGGGCTGAAGCCCAACACTATTCCAACCGCACCAGCCCATCTCGCCCCGGCCGCGCCCTCGTCCGTTGGATGCTTGACGCGTGCCCCCTCCTTCGATCGGACGCCCACGAGCTCGCCCGCCTTGCCCCGTTGGATTGGCGCCGCGTGGCTCCCGTTTGGATCTCGCCCGCCCGCACCGCGCCGTTTCCGTATCTCTGTCAAGTGGGACCGCTGAGGCATCGCCTTTTTCCACACACCTTCGTCCGAGCCGCCCGGCCGACAAGTGGGTCCCACAGGCTCTTGCTCATCGTCTCCGGCCAGGGACTTCGTTCCAATTCTCCTTGCGCAGCCGAAATCCTCGACATGGGTTCTAGGGTTTCTCGGCCCTATTTAAAGCCGCGCCCGTGTCACGAGGATCGCATCCACCCCCACCGCCTTTTCCCCACAACGGCCAACCCTAGCTCGCCGCCGTTTCGCCGGAAGCGGAGCTCGAACCTCGGCGCCTCCGTGAGCTTCCTCGCCAATTGCACCGCCATCTCTCGCCGCCGCACCTTTGTCGAGCACACCGTTGAGTCCGCTGTCGCCACCTCTATCTCTTGAGCCTCTCCACATCGCCGAGCACCGCCAGGGACCCGTCCGACAAACCCGAGGCCACCTCACCACCTCAAGCTCGCCGTCGGCCATCTCCGAGCGACCTCGGTGCTCAAACCGGTGCCCACATGTGCGCAATAATCCCTCTACACGCTGGTACCACTCACCGCCGGCGAGGAGCCGTTCGCCGTTGTCGTTGGGTTCCGAGCCGTCGTCGCCGTCGTCGATGTGGCGGCCGCGTCGGCGTCCACCTCGGCCGTGTGCGTGCGTGTTAGCCATGTAGGCGCCGCGTTAGTGCCACACGCACGCGAGTACGCCAACTCAGCCCCGACCCAGATCCAGAGGCTCGGTGGACTTGGTCCACCGTGAGCCGTGTCACTGACGTGTGGGCCCCACATGTCATATTTCTTTTTAAATCTATTTTCTTTTCCGGAAATTCTCGGCTGACGCAAGCATTGCGCAATAATCCGATTTTCCTTTATATAAATAATTCGGGAAATTCAATAAAATCCAAATTAGGGTTTTATTTGATTTTCAAACTTCCAAAGCCCATATCTTTTGCATCCGAACTCCGATTGAGCCCATTCAAATTTGTAAATTCATATAAAATCAAGATATATTTAATGATGAATTTTATTTGATTTTTGGAGTTGGTTTTGACTCTGTTATTTATTTGTTTTTGTTTCTTTTGTCTCGTTTGCGAGTAGACGTCGATACTTCGGGAAATTTTGCTGAAGAAGGAGCACCTCCTCAAGACCAAGACCAATATCTAGATCTATTCCAAGGCAAGTTATACCTTTAATCATATTGAACCCAGCTTTCAAAATACTTTGTTTCAATGTATTGCATTCTATTTCAAGTATTTATTTAAATGCTTTTTGGGATAGTTATTAATCCAATTGGTTATACCACCTTGTCTATTGTGTGCCATGATCTTTTGTCACCCTAGGTTGGTTCATTATTAGTTGGTATGATCGTAGCACCAACGTGGGTTGGTTAGATACGATTAGACTGCTTAGCCATGCCACGAGTCATCATTTCATGTGAGTTGCAATTATAAACTTGACTAAGTGATTATGGAACTGTGTGATAAACTGTGTGTGCTGTGTGCTATTACTCGTTGATGGCATGTGTTGCACTTAATCAACAGGGTGGGAAAAGATTTAGACTGAGGCAAGTGGTGGATCTGTGTGAATGGTGGAGCTGTGTGCTATAAACTTTGTGATTTGGGAAAAACTGGAAGTCTTGCCTTGGTCAATTAAGGACTTAACTTTGTGCGCCATTGAACTGGGCCTTACTGTACGACCACATGCCTAGTATGGGCTGGGCCTAACTTAGTAAGTTATGGAGTCTTGACATTGACAAGTCAGGTTGTATTTTAAGCTGTGTGATGGGCTGGAGGTGTGATTTGTCACATCGCGGGACGGTTCGCTGCATCCCTGTCCAACGATGTGTGTCGTAACCAAACGCTGTGTGTATCGGTTGGCCGGCAGGAAAGCACATCGAGAGTGTCATTGTTTCAGATGAAGTCTCTGAAAGGTTTTGTTATGGTCAGTGCTAGCTACACTGATTGTATCGTGTGGGTAAAATATACAACCTCTGCAGAGTGTTAAATCAATCTATTCGAATAGCCACGTCCTCGGTTATGGACATGCTCGGGAATTTCACACGAGGGGTAGATTTTTATAAAACAACAGGGAAGGGTCAGCTGTGTGAGATAACTTGTGCAGCTATGTGAATAACTTGATTAGACTGTGTGTCCTTTGTGGAACCAAATGATAACTTATTATTGGTTATTTGTTTTGAATTACATTTTCAATCTATTAATTGTATTCAATTACAAATGTTGCATTTCCGCAAAATAACCACAGAAGCCATTCCTTTGGAATAATCCATCATCTATAAATTGCATTCTGTGGTGTGACTTGCGAGTACGGTGTGTACTCACTCTTGCTAAACAAATCAACAAAATAGAGTAAGTCTTTCACCGCTTTTGAAGAACAGTTCTCTGAAGGTTGATCGTTAGGGTCTTGATCCCAGTCAGTTGCCTGTGGTAAATTGATGGGAGCCCACTGGAGTTTATTTCATTTTCGCTGCAGTTTATTCGTTATTGTCAGCCTTGCATGGTATAATAAATGTAAAACTCAACCGTATGGTCCCAACAGTTATTTGTTATTCAAAGTACTCGTTTATTCTTATATTCGTTGTATGGATGTGATATTTCATCGATGTTGACACTGTGTGCACTAGCGTGATCCTGGACTAGTGCAGAATACACAGAGGGTCCAGATTTGCATATTTGGGTCCCGACAAAGGGTAAATCCGATTCACACTTCGACACACATATCTACACCGATCGAGTCTACAACTAGTGGCTCTGATCCTACCTCCAATTAGGTAGAGGCAACTACTGCTACGCCCAATATAGTTAGAATCGCGATTCTACTCTTAGAGTCTTACGATTCTACGAACCCACGACAACCTGTCGATCCTAATCTCACCATGAATCGGAATCAGGTAGAATCGTGGTAGAGTCGCGATCCAAAGAGTAGAATTACGTAGAATCGTGGTAGAGTCGTTTTGGCCAAAACAAATTACAATTTTTTTTATTTTTTTCGAGATCAGGGTTTGCTGATATTTTGCTTTAGATCAAAATTTATTGATATTAATTTCTGAGAATGAAACTATAAATAAACAAGGAGCATGTAAAATATTATATCAGTGTGGTAATGCTAGTACAAATATCTATATTTATCAATGTGGTAATGCTAGTATAAATATCTATATTATGACATGCGCAATCTTGAGCTTGATAATGATAAGCTATTTTTATTCTTGGTGTATGTCTAGCTGCTTTTAAGGAACATGCAAGTGTTGCAATTAGATATTGATTTACAAAAGTTGTGAACATTTCTCATATAATTGTAGTAAACTAGTCATGGTCACTGACTATTCTTCTGTAGTTTAGAACTATATCACCCATCATGTCAGTACCATTATGCTTTTCTGTTGTGCGATAAAAAGTGCTTTGTCCCTTTTTCGGTTATAAGTAAGTGGTAAACCATGTAAGAATCATACAAACTTATAGTATAGATGTTAAATATGTGTATTTTTACAATTTTGTAGAATCGCCGATTCTACAATTCGATACTAAGATTTGATCCTACCGGAGGCAAATCGATCCAACTTACGATCTCAACTCTGACTACCTTGGCTACACCTATGTCACCTATGACACCACAGGCTCCTCTGCATATTCAACGACGTCATCCTCCTTAACTAATGATTGGTGAGTTAGATGAGAGAGTTCTTACATAGCAGTATAACTCTGATGCCTCATATGCTCATGCTGCTTTTGTTTTTCTCTTGTGAACCCCAAGATGTAAGTCACGCTTTATCTGATAAGTCTTGGATTAATGCCATGCATGAGGAATTAGAAAATTTCGAGCGTAATAAAGTTTGGACTTTTGTTTCACCTCCTCATAGTTATAATGTTATTGGAGCCAAATGGATTTTTAAGAATAAACAAAGTGAGGATGGTGTTATGGTTCGAAATAAGGCCAGACTTGTGGCTCAGGGTTTTACCCATGTAGAAAGTCTTGATTTTCATGAAACTTTTGCACCTGTTGCTCGATTAGAAGCCATTAGAATCTTCTAGCATTTTTTGCATATAAGGGTTTCAGATTGTATCAAATGGATGCTAAGAGTGCATTTCTTGACTATATTAAGAAAGAAGTGTATGTAAAACAACCACTTGGTTTTGAAAATCCTAAATTTCATGATCAAGTCTACAAAATGTCCAAAGCTTTATATTGTTTAAAACAAGCACCGAGGCATAAATTATATTTGCTTAAAAATGACTTTCAAATGGGCAAGGTAGATAAAATATTATTTACTCTCAAGCATGGTAATGATCTTTTGCTCATTCAGATTTATGTTCATGATATCATCTTTGGTGGTTCCTCTCATGCTCTTGTGTCCAAGTTTTCAAATACTATGAGCAGTGAATTTGAGATGAGCATGATGGGAGAACTCACGTTCTTCCTAGGCTTTCAGATCAAGCAATGAAAGCTGGGTATTCTTGTTCATCAAACCAAGTACACCAAGAATCTCCTTCGTCACTTCGACTTGGGGACAAGGAAACCATTCTCCACACCAATGTGATCCACTGCAGTGTTAGACCCTGACGAGGATGGAGAGTCTGTTGATCAAAAAGAATACATAAGCATGATTGTTTCTCTTCTGTATCTCAATGCTTCAAGACCTGACATTCACTTTGTTGTATATATGTGTACGCTTTCAAGCTTCCCCACGTGCTTCACATCGTCAGACAGTTAAGCGAATTTTCATGTATTTTCAGTCAACTCTGGAATTTGGACTATGGTATTTTTCTTCATCATGTCTTACCCTTAGAGCTTTTTAATATGCGGATTTTAGGGGTTCTAGAATTGATAGGAAGAGTACTTCTAGCACATATCACTTTTTAGGCACATCTCTTGTTTCTTGGGCTTCTAGAAAACAGTTATCTGTTGCTCTTTCCACTACTAAGGCTAAATATGTGGATGCTGCTTCTTGTTGCTCACAATTGCTTTGGATCTTAGCTACGCTTAAGGATTTTGGCTTAGAATTGGATAGTGTACCACTTTTCTGTGATAACACTAGTACTATTTGTATTGCTAAAAATCGTGTGCAACATTCACGAACCAAACACAGTGATATTCAGGATCATTTTCTTAGAGACTATGTGGAAAACGGAGATGTTGTTTTGCATTTTATTGATACAAATTATCAAGTTGCTGATATTATCACAAAACCACTTGATTCTGCAAGGTTTGCTCTTTTGCGAAGTGGGTTGGGTCTGTTGCATCCTATGAGATTATTTTGAGGGGGAGCTTGTTATTTAAATTGTCAGAAACTTTGTTTATTATACTTGTCAAACAATTCATCAAGTCCAAGCCATTGAAATCAATTGAGGTGTAGAGCTCTCTTTATCATATTTACTCATGTGTTGTGTAGCTTTGATCATGACTGGGTTTAATTACTTTGCCACATTTGAACTAAAGCTAACGTGGTGGAATACTTTGACTAGGTTGTTTATAATTATTACATTACGATGTTCATCAAAAATGATTAACTTGATTGTGAGTCTTATTTTAAATCTTGCCTATGAGGCTCATATGTCTCTTATTGCAATCTGTTTATGCTCACTCATTTTGGCATGTTAAATAAATAAAAAATGAGAAAGAGACAATTGAAAAGATGTATGCTTCAACTATACCATACATATATATATATATATATATATATATATATATATATATATATATAAGGGACACAAAAAGTGCTCAAATGATAAGAAGTATGCTTCAAGTAGCTCCGATACTAACACTGGTCAACAAAAGTTTGAGCACATACAACGGTATATCTGCAACACCGTCGCCGTCCCAATCACCACCACCCTCGCTCCTGAGTTCTGCACCTCTCTCCGCTTTTGCTTCCATCCTCCATCCGCTCCTTCCAAGCCACGCTCCTGTGCCGTGGCGGCGGATCCTTGGGCAGTCCATGGATCTCGGTTGCACCGCAAAGACCAAGACAACCATCGGCACACACGCCACCAAGACAAGCAAATCAACACCACGAATCCAACCCAAATCACCCACCAAGAAGGCTCGGATCTGCGAACAGGAGAGGTGGATCCTCTTCCCTTGCCGCCGCCGCCACCCATGTACGACGGCACCGGTAGCGTGTTGCCCGGTGGGATGTCGTCAACTCGCAAGATCCACACATCCCATAATCGAATTTTTAACCCAAAGGCTCGAACTTTCATCGGGAGATGGGAGTAGCAGGAGGATGGGCCACCAGCCGCACGACCCGCTGCCCCACACTGCACGCCGCCTTCCGTCGGGATCTGGTTTTATCTTTGGACTCAACGTGTATGCGGCCGGGCGTGAGGCTGAGTGGCGGCGGCAGCACCAGGGGAGGCGGCGGCCGGAAAGGAGGACTGGGCCGGGAGAAGCGCCAAGAACAGGAGGCGCCATGGGCCACCATGCGCCAGAGCAAGCCACCAGGAGATCCGGTCAGGGTCAGAGGAGGGCGGCGTTGTGTGCGGCTGGAGGCGCCAGATCCGAGGGAGGAGGTGGGGCACCAGGGAGGGAGCAGGAGGGATAAGGAGGATGGGGAGGCGGCGACAGGGATTGGGGATATCGAGTGGGGATGTAGGGTTAGAAGCGGGGGGAAAATGCAGTGGAAAAAAATAGTCCTGGGTATTTTTCGTTTCTATGCACTCGGGATTATATTTGATCTCCCGAGTGTTACGGAAAACACTCAGTAAAGTTGTTTCTATTGAGTGTTGACTTCCCTTTCCAAGTGTTCTATGAATTTGTCCAGACACTCTGTAAATATATAATCACTCGGAAACTAAGTGGTTTCTGGTAGTTTTTATTATTTCGTTTAGGTGATTTGGTCGAGAAATGAAGGACCGTTGTGCGTTGTTCGCCTATTTTGGAAGAGCATAATCTGACCATTTACATATTTGTTTAGGCTGATGTATATGCTAGTAGCCGATTAAGGTATTAGCAGTTGGGATGTGTTCATCTGATCGATCGCAGGAAAACGATGCCGGGTAAAAGTAGCTTACCGATAAGCACCACCTGCGGTACAAGTCATGAAGTCGATCCATACATATCAAACTTCATGTCCATCCATATTTGACCAGTTATATATATATATATATATATATATATATATATATATATATATGTCAATCCACAGCTATGAATCGAGCTTTGTAGTCTGAAGTCTGATCGATAAAACATACCGTAATTAAGTAAGATTACAGGTCTATAAAATATACCGTAATTAAGTAAGATTACAGGTCTTAACACCTAGAAATTTAACTGTTGTATATGGAACAAAAATCAGTTAATTGGAGTGTTTTTTCTACCTTTATTTTTGCTGAGAATGTTGCATATGTTGCAAGTTCATATAAGCATGCAGTGTACTGTTGAAACATTCTAGGCTCTCTATGTCTTGATTACATCTTGACACCTTTTTTTCTCGTGGAAAAATGCATGCGGGTCTTTGTCCATCAGGCATATAGCATAGTTCAGGATAAAAAGGCGCCACTTTACTTTGTCTTTAGAGCTGTATCCGGGACATTAAATGGACGATCAAAAAGATAAAAAAAAATACTGCTTTGAAACTTTGAAAGAATTATCATGGGATACGAGAACTATCATGGGATACGCGTCGTGGGGATAACTATACGTCGGATCCGGATCAGAAAATCCAGAATCCTATCTGAAAGTAACAACATTATTTGCTAACAAAATACTGCTAACACACACAATACAATAATATATATACATAGCTTAACAAGGATGACTCGGGTTTATTTATTTGCTAAAACAACATTTTCAATTATCATAACTTAGGAAATTCCTATCACTTAACATTTTAACCTAATTGTATTTTTTATAGAGAATAATTGTGCAATATTAAATACATCGAAGGTTACCTCCACCTATGCTTATTTTTTTACCATGGTTACCTCCACCTATTAACATCACTGGATACGTCAACCTAGAAAAATTAAAAATTCAAGGCTAGGTGAGCCCGACACATTTTTCATCCCACCCATAAATATTTATAAATAGAACTAACTCTAGTAAGTTCTCATATCCTCCTTTGACTAGGTACGGATGTTTAAACAGTTTATACACTGTAGAGGTTGTACACTTTACCCACAAGAGATAATCAACTCGTTGCTCCACATGATTCCTTAGTCATGTGGTTGAGAGACCCTCACAGTAACCTTTCAAATTATCTCTCATCTTCCGTCATCTCACCCATCTGGGTCGTTCCCATTTGCGGTAGGTCCCATAAGTTATACGGGATATTCACCACAACGACTAGCGCAGTTGGACTACACCACAGCGATTAGTGTAACTGGCAACTTCACCTTGCATCGGTGTCTCATTCAAGCCGGAACACATCCTGTACTTGCACACCACATTACCCCTCCAACGAGATGACTTTCAGGGTTCAAAAAATTTACTTAGCTAAGTTGTACTTTACAGACTTGTGGTTGTACTTGTTTTACAATGGGATGTCATGGCAAGATTAAGTCCTTAGGTCACCTGGGCGGTTCATACCACATTCCAACCACTCTTGTACTGCGTTAGCACCCACCATCATATCATTCGCCCAGATGTGGTAACAGTAAGTTATTAGGGTTTTTGAGAGGTATAAATCAAATTATCTCCACATTCCAGTCATTTACCCCAATGACTGTCCAAATCCAATTTCATGATTAAAAGATGATGATTAGGTCATTTAATGCCCGGTACTTAAGCAAGACTAACATGTCGCTTAAGTATAACTTATAACTAGTAATTTACCACTTAAATATCTAGGGTGGTAAGGATTAAGTAATTCGAATGTCAAGGATGGTATAATAATTATTTAATTACCAAGTAGGTAGGTAACTAACTCTTAAAGATTTGACATACATTTGTATAGTGAATTAAGCATGCAATTTGCTAATTTAAAAGAATATAATTTACATAAAATATAGGTTCCAAATAATCAAAGTATTAACTCGCCTGGATTAAATGCAAGAGGGTCCTAGTAGTCTTGTGCTTTATCAAATTGAAGATCTCCCGCTTCTCCAAACTCTACTCGGACGAACGTGCCGGAAAAAGGAACAAACAAGTAAAAAGAAAAAATAATAATAAAGAAACAATAAATGGACTCCAAATTAAATAAAACCACTTCCATTAGCAAGATCCTGAATTTAAAAAATTTTAGAAATAAATTTCATAATTTTTGGAGTTGTAACGAAGGAGAACGAAATTTCTAAAGTCTCGTTTTGAAATTAAATTAGGAAAATGAAAAGAGGAGAGAGGAAATCCCTCTCTGACATCTGGACCCGCCTGTACAACGGCGTGGCGCACAGGAACAGCACATGGACCGAGTCCACATTCACGGCTCACGGGTCCACAGGGGGGATTTACTGTTAATTAGGCCCACTGTCAGCCACTAAAGGAAACCTGGTTTAATCGTTCTCGGGTCCCATGTGGCAGTGACTCAGCACAATCATTAAACCGGAGCTAAATTAAAGCTAATCATTGCTTACCCTTAATTGTCGACTGTGATTCGATGATTTAAGGCGCTACATTGTCGGTCGGCTACTCCGACAAACAGTGCAGTCTGGAGCTCGGATGGGCGCCACTTGTCGCCAGCGAAGGAAGGCTCGGCGGCGCTGCTAGGGAGAGTGGCGGTGGTGCGACCGACTTAGAGCCAAACAACAACCCGACGGTCCTCGACAAAAGATGATGGAAGCACCAACTGGGGAAGAGCAAAGGGAGCTTACCAAGCCAAGGAAGAGGGCTGGAGGTGATCGGAGTGAGGAGATCGGCTGTGAAGAAGCTGACGGCCAGAAGTGGAGGAGAAGGTGAGATTCAGGCGAACCTGAAGATCAAAACTGAAATTGAGTTAGGGGAAAGTTTCCTTGGGTGCTATAACGCAAGGTAACACGAGGAGATGGGCAAGGGCTTCACTGGAACCTGGAAATGACCGAAGGGCAGTGGCGGCTGAAGGTGAGTGCTGAGCTTTCTTCGCTTCCCCTTGGCGATTGAGAGATGAGGTAGGGTGGCGAGGGGGGCAAAGGGAGGTCCAGTACTCTTTATAGCCCAATGGGAGGAGGAGAGAGTCGTTGGGGCTCGGCAGCGCATGGTCCAGAGGGAAGGCATGGGCGGGCGAAGCAATGGCATCATAGTGGCGACTTTGGAGGGACGGAGCTGGTGGGCGCAGAAGGCGGCTCAGCGATGGGACAAGGCGAGGGCAGACGCGGGCGCAGGCGCGCGTGTGCAAGCGCAGCGCGGACCGGGCGTGGGAGTGCACACATGGGGGCGACGGGGTGCTGATGCGGTGGTGCTCTGGGTGACAAGACCAGGCGAGAGGAGGGGGCACCGGAGTCAAGGGCAGGTGCAGGAGCTCGTGCGGGCAGGTGGGAGCGGCAGAGCACGTTGGGCGTGCGCAACACGTACCTGGCGTGGCCAGAGCGGCAGGAGGCCAGGGCAGAAGGGGCGCAAGGCTAGCTGGGCCGGCTAGGGAAAAAGGCTGGGGAAAGGGAATGGGCTGAGCCCTAGGAGAATTTTGAAGTGAAATTTTGAATTAGAGAGATTTTTGCAAATACAAATTAATTTGAATTACTCTTTTGATCCAAAAAGACAATCGGGAAATTACTATTCAAGAACTGAAAACGGACTGTTACACTATAAGGGTCAAGCAAGGTACATTTTCACTAATCCAAGTATCCAACCACTCCCAAGAAGGTTCTTGCAGATCGCCTTTGTGGTTGGAAAAGCTAGCATTCAGCGTGCGTTGTCAAAAGTAATTAATTACCGAAAAAGATCCTGGTAGTGGTAATAAGCTAGTGCTTGGTGTAGATGCAAGTTAAATTAATTCTGCCTTTTTTTTGTTTATTTACTCCATGTCTTGATTATCTTTAATTCCAATTTAGAGTCCAATCATCATCATCTTCTTCTTCTCATAAAGGGTGATCAGAGTGATGCGGTTTTTGCCCATGTAATTACATTTTTTTAGTCATTAATTCATGCCCAATTGCCCATCCACGCGATCATCCATACGCCACAGGAGTAGGATACCTTTTTTTTTAGTAAATTTGTTCAGTGTTTTGGCAATCGTTCACGGGTTGTAAAATACCATCGCAAAAGAGGTTAGCTGAAAAATACATTTGCAAACACGAAAAACTCTGAAAAATGCTGTTGTTGTCACATTTTTCATCCAAAATAGCCATAGAGCCTTTCTTAGAGAGAAAATTTTAGCAATACCAACATTACCCCTTGTAGAGAATAGTTCGAGAAAATAAATATTAAATCCGCAAAAATACCAAACAAAGCTAAAAATTCTAAATGATTCATAAAAATTCCCTCATACATTTTGCACCTATAAAATTTATTTTCAACTTAATTTTAGTTTTCATTTTTACACAATAAATAATTTTTTAAAGCTAAAAATACTTTTTGAACTAGAAAAATAGCAAGATCGCTCTAAAAATTCTATAATTTTTTTAGAGTAGTTAAATAGGGTATTTTGAGCTTAATTAAAATAATCTCAACTTAATTTTGGTTTCTATTTTTACACAATAAATAATTTTGAAAAGCCAAAACTACTTTGTAAAGTAGAAAAAAAGCAAGATAGCTATAAAAATTATTGAGTAGTTAAATATGGTATTTTTGAGCTTAATTAAAATATTCTCAACATATTTTTAGTTTTTTATTTTTGAAATATAATTAAATTATTTATTTTTAATTATTTTTCAAAAAAAATAGATGTTACAACATTCCATTTTGACTATCCCGCAACCAAGCCTCGCCAACACTGTCCTTCACCATGGGCAGCAGTAAAATAACACGTGGGATCGGCCTGAGAAAAAAAAAAGAAATAGAAGAAGAGTAATGATAGAAAGTCATTTCGTATCATTGGAACGGAAATCATGACGGTAATGATATTTTTTTTATAGAGTTTTTCGTTTTTACGGTGATATTTTTCAGTCGATCTCGTTCGCGGTGGTATTTTATAACTCGCGAACGATTATAATGACACTGAACAAATTTACTTTTTTTCCTCTTTTTTTGAGCTCGTGACTAGCTAAGGCAAAAACGTACCTTACGGGTAAAATTCGAGTTACGTGACGAGTATCTGTTGCAACAACCATGCATGCGATGAACTTGTACGTACTTGCGTGCCGGCTTGTGTTTCTCTTCCAGGAACCCCACGGAATTCCAGAGCCGACAATCAATACTACATATGGGACCGTGCATCGAATTCGAATTAATTAGATTTTCCCTGTTCAAAAAGGGCTCAACTTTGCTAGTCCAGCTTGTCGAATCGATCATCCAACTTTCCCGATCGGTACGCTCGATCAAAACATGCATTCCTTGACCGTACTCGATCGATGTTGGCGTCAGATGGAAACAGGAGACCGAAAGCGTAAAGAGGTAGCCAAACACAACACTTTCCGGGACAGTTATCCGGTTACACGTCACCGTATCATTAACACATTATATGCACTGTCATGCACCATGTTTAGAGCGAGTTGCTCGCTTGAACGGCAGGGACACAAAACGGCATCGTCTTCCATCTCACGCACTCCCACTCGATCTCCAACGCTGCGGAATCATATCCTCATCGGCACACGCATCATGGAACCGGGAAGAGGAAGAAAGAAAGAAAAACAACACGTAGGAAAGGAGCGGAGCACCGCGACTAGAGGTGGGCATTGGACCATGCTATGCCGGTACGGTTCAGATCCACTGTGCTTCGGGCCGCGTCGTGCCAGCTCGGCCCGGTCATCTCACTATGTCGTGCTGTGCCAGCACGTATCGCCTCTAGTCAGGTCCAGACACGGTCCAAAGCCCGCCGTGCTGGGATCGTGCCGTGCCGGCCCAAACCCGACCCTAAGTAACTATAGACGCCTGAGAAGACGATAACCGCCGCCGCCGCCGCCGTCGTCCAGGAAGACAAAGACACCTGTGGTTCAGGTCAGGTGGCAGAAGGGGATGATTGGTTGGGCTAGGCCGGTGTGGGGGAGTGATTGGACCAGGCTGAGGGAGGGATTGGGTAGAACGGAAAGGTTGGACCTATTTCGTGCCGTGCTGGCCCAAGCACGACCCAACTGATCGTGTCGTGCCGTGCCGCCCAATGGGTCGCATTCTCAGGCCCGACCCGATCCACCACATGCCGTATTGTTCCATACTTAAACCGTACCGTACCGATCGTGCTTCGAGCTGATCCAAAAAAGCACAACCGAAGTCCCGGCTCTAACCGCGACCGCACGGAATATCTCGTTGTCGTCTCAAACCCCGCGTCTGACCCCACGTGTCGGCCGCTCAGGCGCAAGCGCGCCATCTGGCGCTTTCTTCTTCCTCCTCCTCAACCTCACATGAACCGCTCCAGGTTCACATGATTTTCCCCTTGCCTCTCTTGATTTCCATGAGCCGAACAAGCCCTTTCCTGGTGATTTCCCCTGGTTTTTTTTTCAACCACGGGCTCTATTGCCATCTTGCTATATATGCATTCTTCTCGTGCTTAATCCAACGCAGCAGCAATCCCATCTTTGAATTGGGCAACCATTTCTTCCACGGCCTGTCCAAATTTGGAACCTTTTAATTAGTTCTAATTCCAGGCTATAAACCGCTTCCCAATAAATCCCATTTCTTTCCAGAAACATTCCCCAGATTCGTCGGTTACCGGTCACCAGAGCTGTACAAGTCGATTACCAGTGCCGAAAGCGGGTGATCTTATCGCGGCAGATTTTAGCTATGAAGTTTGCGAAGAAGTACGAGACGTACATGAAGGGGATGGAGGAAGAGCTCCCCGGCGTGGGGCTGAAGCGGCTCAAGAAAATGCTCAAGAAATGCCGTTCCGAGCTCCGTTCGCACGAGGAGGAAACCGGCTCCTCCGCCGACGCCGGCGGCCGCTGCCCCGGGCACTGCTCTGGTAAAACCAGAACCCTTTTGGATTGGTTCCCTTTTTGGTGGTGTTGTTAGTTCGTGATTTTTTTTTTGCCAATTTTGATCCGCACTTCAGAGCCTCATAGTATCAAAGAATCGTTCACCGGCGTTCAAGTTTCTAAATAAGAACTCCAGAAAAATCCTTCTCCTTGGCAAAATGCCAAACCTATAATAGGATTTAATAGGATTAGTACAACCGGTCGTTGTCAATGGCAATTTTTTTTCATTTTAGTTGCATCATGTTGTGATCCGCCTGACAATTCTGCAGGGAACCTGCTCCTGGAGTCCTGGTAGCTACGTAGTGGTTTTTGTACTCTACAAGTTGATGCTTCCTGGGAAAGTCCACGTATTTTACCAGGCCTGCCTAGTTTCTTTTACCTTGTTGGTTAAGAAAAGAGAGTGTATTTTACCTTGTTGAAGATCTTTCATCAAGCTAATCCAGTACTTCTCATGGATTTATGATAAAGACAAATCACTGGAGTCAAAGCAACAATTATATGTGTGGATTCATCATTTACTTATCAGGATCCCCTCAAATTTTGAAAAAGAATTCCCTTTTTACATCATCTGGTTCAAATTGGGTCTTAGTCTGGCAATGATGTTTGCTCTCGCAGAGCATAGGTGTTGTACAGATCAAGAAATTAAAGCCGATCCATCATATATTCATGTAGTTGATAAACCAAAGCTGCATGCCTGCATGTACTACTATAGTGTAGATGCCATGCCAGAATTCTACCATCACTCCAAATTGAATACTCCTAGAGATAGCTTCATCGACTAAATGGGTACTGCTAATAAATCGCAAGAGCTCATACTTTTGCAGTCAAAGTACTGAACGTGATTGCATCTATAAATAAAGGGGTAACAGCCATCATATAGTCCACTGTGCTGTTTTAGTAGCTTTAGCAAGGAGTTTACTCATCTTTTCCTTTTGGGTGACTGCATTCTTTTAATGAATTTTTCTACTCTGATTTGGGATAATTTTGATAAGACTGCGAAGTGCCAAAAAAGAGAGAATAATACGTGCATTGTTCAACTGGTATTGTGAATATTCAAGTTGACTTGATGTCTACCTTTTGTTCATATTACCTTTCATGGTTGGTTAGCTGACAAATTCCTAACAAAATATGCAGTATGTGATGGGAGTTTCTTTCCATCCATTCTCAACGAGATGTCAGCCGTTGTTGGCTGCTTCAATGAAAAGGCCAAGAAGCTTCTCGGATTGCACTTGGCATCAGGTTTCAAGAAATATACCATGTGGTTCACCAACAAGTGTCGCAGGAGCCATTCGACACTGATACAGCAAGGCAAAGACTTAGTTGCATATGCAATTATAAACGCCGTGGCCATGAGGAAAATTTTAAAGAAGTATGACAAGGCATGTCCTTAAAACTCAATCATCTTTCCATTTATTTATATGTGAAAAAACATTAACATTTAAATTCTCAATGCAATAATAACAAAAGGAAAAATAACTATATGTTCCTGCATTAGAGGGGAAATGTATACAAGTTTCATGAGTTCTAGGCCTAAACAGGCAAATTTGGGTGAAGTCCTAAATGCTAATGCATATAGGTATCACATGGACTATTAACTCTATGATAGTACGTTTGAACTGTATTATCACATTTCTAGCGAGTGCTTTAGATAGAAATGAGACTAAAGCTATCAAAGTCTTAGCTATTTTTGCATTTCAGATTATCATAACTCGGTATCAAGGGGTACTAAAAAAGATTGACAAAAAATAACTCTTTGCAGATACATTACTCAAAGCAAGGGCAGGAGTTCAAAGCTCAAGCCCAGAGCCTGCACATTGAGATACTTCAATCTCCATGGCTGTGTGAGCTAATGGCTTTCTACATGAACCTGAGAAGGAGCAAGAACAACAAGGCTGCAATGGAGCTCTTTGGGGACTGTTCGCTCACGTTTGATGATGACAAGCCAACGCTCTCATGCAACCTCTTTGACTCTATGCGCGTTGAAATTAGCTTGACGTGTTCAATTTGCTTGGTGAGTTCGCACTTCTGACAACTAAGCCAAGATCTATTTTGCCTTACAATCTTTTTTTACTCGGGACACCATTACACAATATACACTAGTTGTATTACATCGAGTTAAAGTGAGAATAAATATTCTTCAATATACTGTAACACTTCAACTTTTAACTTATAATAATCCCTTGTTAGTTGAAAAAAATATAGTGCACTAAGTCACATTGTGATTTGTGTTGTTTGTGATGTCTGAAATTCACTTGTTTTTGCAGGACACGGTGTTTGATCCATTCTCTCTTTCCTGCGGTCACGTATTTTGCTACTTGTGCAGCTGTTCTGCTGCATCTGTGACGATTGTTGACGGGCTGAAGTCTGCAGATAACAAATCAAAGTGCCCGCTGTGCCGACAGGTATAAATAACTCCATCAGTCCCATGGACAGATGCTTGCGGATGTCCAGCTGACTGACCATATTTCCCATTTCAGGCTGGGGTCTTTCCTAATGCTGTACACTTGGATGAGCTGAACATGCTACTAAGCCATAGGTAAGTGTAAACCCTAACAAGTTACTCAGGATCAGAGATATGGTAGAAAAAAGCACACTTTTTTTTTTGTCTCTCGTTATTTGTTTATCAGTGTTTAATTGTTGATCTATCAACAGTTGTCCAGAGTACTGGGAGAAGAGAATGCAGATGGAGCGAGTTGAACGTGTTCGCCTGGCTAAGGAGCACTGGGAGTCGCAGTGCAGAGCATTCTTGGGCATCTGAGCAGTGAGCTTCAAGTAATGGAAACTGTAGTTTCTTGGTAAAATGGATCTTGTCATTGTTGTTGGTTAGATCTTGCTTTGTCGCAACTCTTTGTGTAATAAAGTTGGATCTACCCGACTGAAATGAATTAGCCCGTAAGGGGGTTCACAAAAAGGGTAAATTTGTAATGGTTGTCCGAGTGCAGAAGTGTATTTGCCCCGGCCGATTTGGCAGGTCGCAGTATCCCTTAATTACAGTTATATCAATCAAAGCAGCCAAGTTCTCGCTTGGAAATCAGGTAGCTAGTTGTTTTGCCCCCGCACAAACAGTTGCCTTATTACGTCTCCTTCCTGCGCGTGAGACTCCCATCTCGTCGTCCAACCTCTCTGCAAAAAGGTTAAAATATCGACAATTATTGGTCGAAAAAAAGTGACAATTGTACCTAAGTGAAAAGTATGGCAGAAATTCCAATTCACCTTTCGTCTTCAGCAAGTAAGTTATCCTGACGTGAACCTGCAAAATTTTGATTTCTTGATCTCAGTCATCTATCTTATGTTATTTCCTAATTGTTATTGCAAAGTAGATTGGATTCAAGCGGAACCAACAAGAGAGATTAACCTCCATTTTCATTCAATTATGGGGTCAAGCTAGGATAGTTTGTGCAAAGTTATTCCTTCTAGATTGTCAATTACCGACAAATTATGATGGACAAATGTCTTCTATTGACCTACGAAGTGTTAGCATTAACACAATAAGAGCTTAATTTACTTCTTTGTTATGTAGATCATGAGACGGGAGATGTGGGAGAGACAGATACAAGCATGGATGATTATTATGGGAAAACGTTAGAACCAATTATCGGAATGGAGTTTGAGAATGAAGATGTAGAATACCAGTGCTACAATAGGTATGCAGGACATGCTGGCTTTAATGTTATGAAGTTTTGGCGTGATAGATTTTCAAAAGTGTGATTCAGACAAGAAAAAAATTGTATGCTCAAGGGAGGGCTTCAATAAAAGAAATCCGTCGGACGCATGCCAGCAGAAGCAAGTAGACACAAGAGTTGGTTGTAAAGCAGAAATGACTATCAAAGTCATTCATAATGAAAAATATGTTGTAAGCAACTTTGAAGATACACATAACTAGAACAGCTTTGAAGATGGCATATGTTGCGATCTAAGAGAAGAGTGACAGAAGCGCAGAAGGCTCAAATTGACATCTTGAATGATTCGGGCGTTAGACTGAAATCTGGGCATGAGGTGATTGTTATGTATATGTGTATATGGTCTATATGTATTTATGGGCTATGAGGCCCATTAGTTCTGGTTAGGGTTTGTAATGTAGTATATATATACTACAGTATTAATCTAATACAAGTGAGAAGTTGTATTGTAACATGGTATCAGAGCCGTCGGTCTCACCTCGTGCGTAGCGACTTCTTCGTCGCTCTCCATCCGCACTTGGCGCACTGCTCCTGTCGCAGCTCTCCATCCGCACACGGCGCACGGCAACGATGGCCGTGGAGAGATCATCGTAGGAGGCGGTGAACCTGGCGGCGTCCACGACGAAGTACCGCGACGCGGCGCGGCGCATGGCAACGACGGCCCAACTGCCGCCGCCACTTCCACCGCCCCTTCTCCGCCCGGATCTGCCGACCTCCTCTGCTCCGCCCAGCCGCCACGGCCGTGGAGAACAGCCCAACTACCGCCGCCCCTTCTCCGCCCGGATCTGCCGACCTCCTCTGCTCCGCCCGGCTGCCACCTCGTGCTAGCGGTCGCTCCGAATCCGCCACCGACCTCCCCGAGCCGCCTCCGCCACCCGGTTTCGCGCCGGTCTTCACCGAGGCAAGGGGAGGAAGGTGTGACCGCTCCCGAGCCGCCTCCACCACCCGGTTCCACGCATGTCTTCACCGAGGCGAGGAGAGGAAGGTGAGGAAGGTTTAACCGCTCGGGTGACCAGGGTGACTGCTCGGGTTGTTGACCGCTCGGCTAACAAGGGTGACGGCTCGGTTTCTTGACCGGTCGAAAGGTGTGACCGCTCGGCTAACAAGGGTGACCGCACGGTTTCTTTATTGACCAATCAGAGGAGTTGGTTTTATTGAGCTGGTTGGACTCCGGTTGAGTAGGTAACATTGGTAAAATGATTTTTGGTATTTCTACTTCTCCTGGTATGGGAGGTGCTCTTCTAGCTTCGGATATCAACCTAGTGAAAGATCTAGACCCGCCATTATGAGTTAATGGAGTATTTTGGTGATTAATGACAAATCCAAATATGAGACTAATTCTCTTGTCAAATATTATCTTTGTGTAGTCTCATTTGGATATAAAGGTGAAACACAACGAGGTATGCAATCGACATCTCAATCTTATATATTGTTGCATTTCTCGGATCCAAAATATAGGATTGAACTCAACCATAAGTCAAACTTGAATATGTGCATACGATCTTATTACACATTTGTGTATGCACACATTTAGGGGGAGTTTTATCCTATACTTTGTGGTTTCATTAGTATTGATCCATATTCCATTCTCCACAAATATTTGGGATCTTTACTTTGAAACAAATCCTTTTGAGTATACAAAACTTGCGTAGTTCTTGCATACTCATGTTATGAGTATATAGAATTTGTGTAGTTCTTGTATACTCAAGTTAGAGTATATATATAACTTGTGTAGTTGATATATACTCAAGTTGTTCTCTCATTTATCATCATTCAATTTATGAGTAATTAAGTGGTTATCATCAATTACCAAAGAGGGAAAGATTGAGGTATCTTGTCCCACCATTATGAGTTAATGGTATGGTGTGGTAATTAATGATAATCATATTGTGGAACTAACATTTTCCATGAGTTGGATATATAGGTTATGTTCCAGGAGGATGAAGACTTGGGATGATCATGAGTTGATCATCAAGTCGAGATTCAAGTGAAGGATGCATCATGTGTTGATGCACACCAAATCAAGAGAAGACCCATCATGTGTTGATGGAAGTCAAGTGAAGGAATGTATCATGCGTTGATGCATGAGAAGACTCGGGATGAAGAAATCATCATGTGTTGATGATGTTCAAGACAAGATCCCGAAGTGAAGAAATCTTCATGTGTTGATGATTGTCAAAGTCAAGGACCCAGACTTGAAGTGTTGATGTGCGTCATTAAGCTTCAAGAAAATGCAAGGCAAAGGTATGACTAGTTAGGGTTAAGGATGTGTTCCCAGTCTTTTACCGGTCTCGGTGTTTGGTTGATAGACCGGATTGCTAGTATAGGATTACCGTACTATTAAGAGGGGTCTTGACTAGTAGCATGAGTTAGTCATGTGTTGATAGCTCATTGTGTTTGCTCTAGCTCATCTATGCATGGAGCTATTATTTGCGAATGTGTTTTGCAAATAGCCGAGGCTCATGCATTTAATCTTTGTAGCATGGGACTATACTTTGCAAATGGTTGAAGTCCATGCGCCTTAGCCTTGTAGCATGATGCTGTTATTTGCGAATGTGTTTTGCAAATAGTTGATGCTCATGTTTGATTTCTTGTAGCATGTGACTTAAGTTTGCAAATGTGTTTTGCAAATGGTGTAAGTCCATGTACCTTTTCCCTTGTGGCATGATTCTAAAAGTTTGCAAATGTGTTTTGAAACTTGCTAGGAATCTTGCTATTGATCCTTGTTGGCATGGCTTGTCAATTAGCAAATGTGTTTTGCAATTGAAGTTGTTGAAAAAGCCATTGTTTTTTTCTGTCAGGATAATCGGAAGTTCCGGTTGTATAACTGCGGAAGTTCCACAGCCGACGATCGATTTCAGTGAGCGTTTTTCGAGAGCACCCTTTTTGGGGACTTAGCCGATTTCTCGAAGTGCGGAAGTTCCGCCATGATACGAGCGGAAGTTTCGATTATCGGTTGCTCTGAATTCTTGCGGTTCGTTTTTTTCCAGAGAAGCACCATTTTGGGACTTAGCCAAAATTTGGATGTGCGGTAGTTCCGCTATGTGTTGTGCGGAACTTCCGAAGATCGGAACTTCCGCAACTTGGTTGGCGGTAGTTTCGCACTTAAAGATCAAACGGCTAGTTTCTCGTCTGACATAGCCGTTCTTTGTGCTTTTATCAAAAGTGTAGTTAGGCCTATACATGGCGGAACTTCCGATTTTCCTGATTTTTCAGGGGTTTGTCTCCCAACGGCTAGTTTCTGTGTGTGGGCTATATATAGCCACCTTGGCCGGTTGGGAGAGGTTGCTGAAGTTGCTGGTATTATTGTGAACTCTTTGTGAGCCTCTTGAGCTAAGAGCAAGCCTCTCCTCTCTTATGTGCATGTGTTGCACTTGGTGAGAATTGAGAGCAAACCCTAAGTGCATGTGTTGCCTTAGGTAGTGGATTGTGTATCCACTTGAGCTTAGACACTTGATTAGTTCAAGTGAGAGTTGAGATTTGTTACTCTTGGTGTTTGCCGACACCTAGACGGCGTGGAGGCGTCGTGCGCGGTGATCTTCTCAAGAAGCTTGTGAGAAGACCCGGCGGTTTGTGAGTGGTTTGGTGCTCACCATCTTCGGAGTGAAGGAAGAGCAACCATAGTTGAGTGAGGTGTTGGTTCGGTTAGGAACCGGTCCAAGTGTTTGGACTTACCTCGGAGGTATTGGCTTAATTAGTGGAGCCGGACCAATTTGTTTGGGCTAACCTCAACGTGGATTAGGGGAGACCGGCAAGTCTCCGAACACCACGGTAAAACATAATCGTGTCATCTTGTTTTTACTTGTGCTTTACTTTGAGCAATTTATATTCTTGCTTTGATTGCTTATATATCTTGTATGATTGCTCATATTGTATTGTGTTCATATTGTTGGTGCACTTAGTTGAGCCTAGTTGATTTAGGTTTTAATTGTGCAAAACCAATTCGCTATTAGTTTCCGCATTTATATATTGGTTTAGCGCGAAAGATTTTTAAAACCGCCTATTCACCCCCCTCTAGTCGGCCACCTCGATCTTACACCTAGATGGTCAAAATTATCGTGAGTGGTCGTCATCGGTCCGCATGCTTCTTCGGTCCATTGGTCTTCTCTCATATATTACGGCGGAGCCTCCGACCGAGAAGACTGATGTGAAGGAAGCCACTGTATGGCGAAGTGCTGATGATCGTGTTATGGATATCTTATGTCACAGTGCTGAAATTTCAATCAGGATGGATTTCATTGATCTTCCAAGTTCTCGCAAGATGTGGGAGTATCTTCAGCATCGTTATGAGCAGACCAGTGCGGCACATCGCTTTTCTCTTTTACAAACTCTTCATGATTTACGTTAGTAGGAGATGTCTATTGAGGAGTACTACAGTTATTTCGCTCGCATTTCACGGCAGTTGACCTCTATGGTCCCTTATTCTTATCTTGGATGTCTTGGTATGCGAGCAAAGGCGGGTCATGATCTGCAGAATTTAATGTTCACTTTTGTTATGCGCCTTCGCCCGAATTTGAGTCTATTCGTGCTCAACTACTGGGACGTGTTGTTCTTCCAACCACGGAGGAGACCCTTGCTGCATTGATTGCTGAGGAGACTAGACTTCGCTCTTTGTTATTCGGATTGACACCACCTCAGTCTGTTCTTGCGGCACCTCATCAGGAGGTTTATCAGCCTATTCTACTCCCTGATGCTGCATCCAACTAGGTTATATGCTCTAACTGCAAGAAGACTGGTCATCCTGTTCAGAGGTGCTACCGCCTTCATCGAGAGCTTCGACCCGCATCTCATCGTCGTCGTCGTGGCGTGGTTGCTGCCACCACTCCTACACCTGTTGGGGATTCAACTTTTGCCACCCAGTTGAGTCAGCTTTAGTTTCAGCTTCAGGCTCTTCAGACTCAAGCTCAGTAGCGGCCTTCATCTGATGTTCCTCCTAGTGGGTCTGCCAGTCTTGCTGTAGCCTCTTCTTCTATGTCAGGTACTAGTCTTCCATGAATTTTGGATTCTGGAGCTTCTTTTCATATGACATCGAATAAGTCTCACCTTGCATCATGACGACCTGTTTTGGATGGTTCCCGTGTATAGACAGCTGATGGCACCTCATGTTCAGTCACTCATCAGGGCACCCTCTCTACTTCTCATTTTACTGTTCCAGAAGTGTCATTTGTACCTCAGCTTTCTATGAATCTTATGTCTGTTGGTCAGCTTACTGCATTTTGGTACTTTGTCAGTTTATTTGGCCAGTCGGCCCCATTTGTGTAATATGAACTCTGTAAGTCTTTTGTGTTGTAAATTATGAAGACTCGGTATTGTAATAACTTGTGTATAGAATTGTTACTTTAAATTTTGTAAAGGTGTATGTGTACCACTCCTGAGAGGTATACAATACACCGAGAGTGAGATATTTAATTTGTAATGCTAGTACCAATTGGATGGTTTAGTATTACGAGTTAAATACCCTAGGGGTGGCGGCGGCGACTTGCTCTGGTGATGGAGAGGGCAAATCGAGGTGAGGGATGGGTAGAGGATGATCGGGAACGCGATGTGATGCGGTCCAATCGGCGAGAAGCTCACCGGAGAAAGAGATCGAACGATGGAGGTATTTTCATCTAGAAGAATAAACGACAAAATTTGGTGACGAACTGCAAGCAAAAGAGAAATTGATTGAGGGGAAACAATCACTGAGCACAGGTGTAAGATCGAGGTGGCCGACTAGAGGGGGGCGAATAGGCGGTTTTAAAAATCTTTGACGCTAAAACCAATATATAATGCGGAAGCTAATAACAAATTGGTTTTGCACAATTAAAACCTAAATCAACTAGGCTTCACTAAGTGCACCAACAATATGAACACAATACAAGAGAGCAATCATACAATGATATATAAGCAATTAAAGTATGTAATGTAAATTACTCAAAGTAAAGCACAAGACAAATAAAGATGACACGATTATGTTTTACTATGGTGTTCGGAGACTTGCCGGTCTCCCCTAATCCACGTTGAGGTAAGCCCAACCACGTTGGACCGGCTCCACTAATTAAGCCAACACCTCCGAGGTAAGTCCAACCACTTGGACCGGTTCCAACACGAACCAACACCTCAATCCACTAGGGTTGCTCTTCCTCCACTCCGGAGATGGCGAGCACCAAACCACTCACAACCACACCGGGTCTTCTCACAAGCTTCTTTGAGAAGATCACCGAGCACAATGCCTCCACGCCGTCTATGTGTCGGCAAACACCAAGAGAAACAAATCTCAACTCTCACTTGAACTAATCAAGTGTCTAAGCTCAAATGGATACACAATCCACTACCTAAGGCAACACATGCACTTAGGGTTTGCTCTCAAATCTCACCAAGTGCAACACATGCACAATAGAGGATGAGAGGCTTACTCTTAGCTCAAGAGGCTCAAAAGGGATTCACAATAGCACCAGCAACCATCCCCAACCGGCCAAGGTGGCTATATATATAGCCCACACACAAAAACTAGCCGTTAGGGGAAGCTTCCCTCGAATCTGCACAGGGCCGGTCTGACCGCCAACTAATGACGGGTCGGACCACCCGTGCCTCCAACGGCTATAATATAAAACTAGCCGTTGGGCCTTCGGCCAGTCTGACCACCGCCAAATCGGTCAGACCGCCAAGGCTGGCCGGTCCGATCGCCCGAGGCAAAATCGGCTAAGTCCCAAAACGGGAGCTCTCTGGAATAAACGTTCCGCACGAACCCCAGAACTTCCACACACTAGAAGTTCCGATTTCACAACGGCGGAACTTCCGGACAGAGAATCAACACAGAGGGAAATCGGTCAGACCGCCAACAATACATCGGTCGGACCGATATGCCACCGGTCCGACCGGTGACTACTGGCGGTCTGACCGCCAGACTACAGAGCCAAACACATTGGCTTCACTTCAAATTGCAAAACACATTCGCCCATTTACGTGCAATTCCAACAAGGTTTTAAAAATGATATTATCAGCTAGTTGCAAAACACATTTGCCAACATTTTAGAATACTCGTCACAAGGAATAAGGTACATGGACTTACACCATTTGCAAAACACATTTGCAAACTTAAGTAACATGCTACAAGGGTTATGCATGAGCCTCGACTATTTGCAAAACACATTCGCAAATAAATAGCATCATGCCTAGGTGAGCTAGAGCAACCATAATGAGCTATCAACACATGACTAACTCAAACTACTAGTTAAGACCCCTCTTAATAGTACGACAACCTATACTAGCAATCCGATCTTCCAACTAAACACCAAGACTGGTAAAAGATTAGGAACACATCCTTAGCCCTAGCTAGTCATACATTTGCCTTGCATCTTCTTGAAGCTTGATGACGCACATTATCACTTCAAGTCCGGGTCATTAACTTGATAATCATCAACACATGATGATCCTTTGCTTGACCTCCATCAACGCATGATGAGTCTTCTCTTGTCTTGACCATCAACTCATGATCATCTCTTCTTGATAAGCATCAACTCATGATGCATCCTTTACACCAAGCTCTTGACTTGATGATCAACTCATGATCATCCCAAGTCTTCATCATCCTGGAACATAACCTATTCATCCAACTCACGGAAAATATTAGTTCCACAATCTGATTACCATTAGTTACCACAACAAACTATTATCACATAATGGCGGGACAAGATACTTCAATCTTTCCCTTATTGGTAATTAATGATAACCACTTCAATTACACATAAATTGAATGTTGATAAATGTAACACAACGTGAGTATATGTGTGCTGGACCGAAAAGGCGACTAGAGGGGTTGGTGAATAGGAGTACGCTCACTTTTTCACAAATACTGGATTCAACACAATTTCACTCCAGTAGCTATGGAACCTATGAAGATCAGTATATCAATACAGCGGAAGACTAATATTGAATCCAATAAACACCCCTAAGCAATACTACAAAAGATCAAGCACAAGATAACAAATCACCTTTGACTTAAAGTCGGGACCGCTAGCTCAAGGGCGGTCGGACCGATTTCAACCGATGGCCCGGCCGGTGTTACGAAGCGATCGGCCGTCGACCACTAGAACGTAACAGATCGGCCCGATAACGAAGATGAAATTAGATGAAACTTTTGATCTACTAATCCAAACTTGATGAAACTTGGAACACACCTTCTCTATGATACCAAGAACCTATTCCAATCGAAGATTATGATAATTCTTGGAAGAATAGCGATCCTTTTCGATTTGATTGAAGAAGGGTGCAAAACCGGATCAAAATAAAAACTAGGTCAAAACTCTTGCTCGTGGGTGATTGGTGATCAACATGATCCTAGATAGATTTCCACAAGTCACAGCAAGCTAGATCACCTGAAGAAACCAAGCAAAAACTCACAGATCAAAGAAGGACCCAAAATCATCAAATAGAGAGAAAGAACTCAATGAGATAAAACATTGATCAAACTTTCCTTTGATTGATTGATATGATATGTGCTTACAGTCTCTCCATCAATGGAGGACAATGCTCAATCCAAGAGCACGAAAATCGCATCAAACTATTAAGAACCCTAGCCTCCACAAAAAGCTCACCCTAAGAAAATTAGGGTTTACAAGAATTGCAAAAGAGACGAAGGGGAGGTGCAGCCACCTCCATCTCCTATTTATAGTGGAGGCTTAGACCTTCTAGAAGTTTGACTCTATTGGGCTCCCGTTAAGGCCCAAAATAAACGGGACACATACGCACGCATTTTAATGCGCCGTTTTTAACACCTCTTGACCTAACTAGCTACACCTAGCGCCATCTTGCGCCTCGGATTAGCTAATACGTCACCCTTGTCCATCTTGCACCACACTTGAGTACATTGACCTCACCCGGTATCGTCGATCATTCTGGACCTCGGCTCTCCATGTATAGTCCCGATCATCGTCGTCGTTGACCGTCGTTGACCACCAAGCAACCTGCACAACAATAGACAAGTAAACCGAATTTGGAAATAAGTTCTTCACAACTTGACCCATGTTAGTCAAAACACGCATCATGCAATATATATACCCTGAAACTCATGACTTTGACCTAACAAACGAAAATCGCCGCCACGACGGGCGACGAACCAAGTGACAACCGGTCAGACCGCCCCCAGGGTCGGTCTGAACGCCCACCCTGGCTGGTCTGACCGCCAGCTATTGGCCGGTCAGACCGCCAGTAATGCCTTAACCGATTTTCAACCTCTGAAAACCGAAACCTACTGAAAATTTCAAACCAATAGAACTTTTGACTGGAGACTCCAAAAATTATGGGATCAAGTGCAATAGAATCCCCTCTCTTGCTTATACCCTCTATTTTTGGCCTAGCTCAAATCCTCACTTTGGTAACTGACCGGTCATACTTCCCCAGTACGGTCGGGCCAGGTCAAATCGGTCGGGACCGCCACCATGGCCGGTCAGATCGGTTATAGACTGACAGCATGCCAACTTTGCCGAAAACACGTGAAACGACAAACCGTAAACACCATTGCCAATTGTCACATCATCCTAAGATCTGGAGTATATCCCCATGATATCCACAATCTCCCCCTTGATGAACACATTGGCAATAAGCCAAAAAATGTAATTTGAAGGTTTGAAAAGTAAAATACTTTCATTTTCGCACAAAGGCATAACTTGGTCCATAAGCAATAAAAAGCAATGGAGATGACCAATCTGGCATTAGAATAGCATAGACGTTGAGATAAGGCAAAAGAAAGCATAAAAACTTTAATTTCCAGAAAAGAGTCAAAAATTGTGAGGACCCCGGATTATTGGGCTTGTAATGCTTAGTCACCAATTGACCCTAGCATCACAAACGAAATAACCCGTGTCTTCGAGACATGTATACGTCCCAGAAATGCAGTATACACACCTCTTTACAAAATTCATGCATCAATTCCATTCATTCACATAGAACCGAAGCAAAGCAACAACCAGAAGATAACATAAATAAAGGATAGTTATTACAAAAGAGAGGCCGACCGGCCAAATGACATATACATACAGAAATAGAACAACGGAAGCAAAAGTGCAAAAAGATGACCATAAACCAAAAGAGTCAATCCGTGTGCCTTTAACCCACAAGGCAACCGACCGGACCGCCAAGCTAGTCGTCGAATCCATAGCATATTTCACAAAAGTGAGGCCCTTGGGGCTCACCTTCCTCCTCTGCAACAAATAGTTAAGCAAAGCAAATGAGTACAAAAATTGTACTCCGCAAGACTTACGTGTAGAGTAACAGACCTATACATATGCTACATGCAAGCTTATTTAAGTGGAGACTGTATGTTTCATTTTTAGCACAAAGCAAACTTTATTTGCAATAATGTAGTACATTTAAAAGCAAGTTAACAAATCTGTTTTTAATTTTCAAATAATCGTAAATGACAACAATATAATAGTAGATAGATGACAACAACAATCCTGGAAGTGACTAACCCATTAGTCACCACAACAATAGCATGAATTACCCATTCATACTAACCATGTCAAAATTTTAATTTAAAAGGTTGTAGTCTAGTTCTTGCACGACCTTACCAAGCATGTCCATAACCTAGGACGAGGCTATTCGAATAGTTTTATACCCTTCAGGGTGTACCAATGTACCCACACGCCAGACCGCCTTTTTGCCACATGATTAGCATACTTCCTTTGGTATGCCGGCACAGCTAAGTCCTACGAGACATTTACAATATTGTGTATTAACTACGAGTCGCTCGTATGGATAGAAACCCATACGTTGTGTCGGAGTCATTGTAAAGCCTCGGTCAACTACCCGTCGCAGGTAAAGCCTTGGACAACTACAATGCTCCTCGAGGTGGAGAGCCTACCCGGAATCTCCACCACCGCACACCCAACACAAGAACACATATCCTTTTTCACACAACACACACAACCCCTCCTGCGACTCGGAGATAGTACTAAGTCAAGAGAGGTCCCATATCCCTCTCGCGTGGTTAGCACGCATAAGCGCTTGGCTTAGTGACACAAGTAACTCGGTCCTTGATGACCTAGGCACCATTCCATTCACACCAACATATCACACCAACATACCATTGTGCCCAAGTCTAAAACAATTTTATTTTCAGTTTTTGACTTTACAAAGTAACAAAGCACAAGTGCTGGACATAATGGAATAATAAATAAATATGTGATCAAGATCATCGACTAAAATCGATGATCGCCCATTGCTACCGAAACTAAGCATTTCTAAGCAATTTTAATTCGTATTCTACTAAATGACAAGAGCTCATCCATCGAACTCAAATCATAGCAAATAACCTAGGCTCATGGTAGTAGAGGATAACCAATTCCTACAGATTATGTAACTATAGGATACTAACCATAATTTAACAACAAAATAGCAATGCATACATACAAGTTGAAATCAATATATTAGACTTGAAAAATAATGGGATTAACATGATCAAACTGCTTGCCTGTTTGCTGTGGGTCAAGATGTTGCTGAGGATCAATTATATTGTCAATGTGCTCTTCGGATCCTAACGAGAAAGCGAAAAACAACCGATAAGAACGAAGAAAACGCAAAGACCCAACAGTAAACTTTCTCCAAAAATTCTAAAATTTTTACAGTAGCAAGAGCATGATTTATAAAGAATTTAGCAACAAGAACCAATTAATTTGGATTCTTAATGCCAAAGATATGACCAAATCAACTTTGCTCAGCTTTTATAAATAAAAAATGCTCCTATTCATTAGCAAAATTTCTGTAGCTTAACTGAGTTTGGAAATATTTTTAGATTAAATTTTAGTTAAAAATATAACCAACAAAATTTGAATCAACCGAAAAGGATTTAAAATGAATTAGTTATGCATTTTACAAGTTATCATATTTTTCAGTTGATAAATAAATCCTTTCGGGAAAATCAGAAATTTGAATCGACGTGGCCGAACTTGGAGCGTTGATCTTGGATCCAATGGTCCAAGTCCTGTCTTCGACGTCTTGTGCGCGCCAAAGCCCTAACGCCAACCGTTGGATTCGGATCCAACGGTCCCACGGACCCGAAGCTCGGACGGTCGAACGTTCGCACGCACACGAGCCGTTGATCCTGGATCCAACGACCCATGCGAACTCGAATCGGGACCGTTGATCTTGGATCCAACGGGCCACCGACCGAAACGCGCGACGAATTCAAATTTCCGCGCGAATGTGGGCCGTAGATCTAAGGATCGACTGTCCAAATCGACTCACGTTCAAGCGCCGTCTGTTTCGTCCGGCAAAAAGCGGGGAAGAACGCTTCGCCGGCCGGCTCGGCTTGCGGTGCGAGCAAGTGCCCAAAATGGGTCGCAAACATCATTGCGCACCTAATGGTACCAATGGATTTGGTGCGGTGGTCGAGCGCAGAAGCGGGGAGAACCGAAGTGGCCGAAAATGACCAAAACGAAAACTTGCGTTGAGCTCAGCTGCGGTTCAAGGGAGCAGGTGCCAGGACACTAGGGACTAAAAAGAAGTTACCTTAGCGCACAGAATGCACCGAGGAGAGTCGAGACGGCTCGGGCGAGGAAGAATGCAGATTTCGGCCGAAATTGGGGAAATTCGAATTCAGTTCGACCCTGAGCAAATTGAACCAAATTGAGTGAGGGTTAAGCTTCAGAGAGTAAAGGGGAGCGAGAGGAGCGAAGACTTGAAGAAGAAAACTCCTGCTGCACCGCCTCCACCAAAGCTCCAAGCTTAACAATGGCGGCCGAAGGATTTTCGTGGATCTGCCGCTCCAGCAGACTTGTGAGTGCTAGCTGGAGTTGCGGGGGTGCTAAAGGAAGCTAAGGGAGAAACAATGGAGTTAAATAGCTGGGATGGCAGAGGGCACAGCGGCGATATCTCTCTCGGGTCAACACGGCCATTAGAGCGCGAGAGCGGCGGAGCGATTGAAGAGTGGGCGCTTTGAGGAGGAGCACGACGGGCATTTAATGCTTGCAGAGCTAGCCGTTTAAAAGCGACGAAGAAGAGTGGATCGCACGCGGTTTTTTCTCTACGCGACGCCATGGTTGAGCTCACTTGTGTGTGACCGAAGGAAGGAGGCGGCGTGTCGACCGTCGGATTAATCGAGCTACCGAGTTAGAGCGGGTGGATTAAAGCGATTCCATCGTTCGGTTGATCAAGGACCGTTCGATCTTGATCAACGACTCACAACGCGCGCCCGTCGACCGAGCCGGTGCGTTTAGTTGACTGGACCGAGTCAAGTGGCTCGAGCCCGAGTCTGATCTGAACCCGAGGAACAGTGCAAACCAGTTAGGTTTTTAATTTTAAATATCTGATTTTTGAGAAATTATTTGAGGTAGCAAACAAGCTCCAAAAATCATGAAATTGTAACTGGAGATTGTTGACAGCAGTAGGAACCTCTCATAAAATTTTCAGGGATTTTCATATACTGAAATTTTCTCCAGAAATTCCAGAAGAGGGGATATAGGTTTTGACCAATTTTGACTTGCCTCAAAAAATTATCAAATAATTTCTAAAAATTATGAGATAATTCAGAGGTGTTGCCACGCCTCCCTAGAACTCAGGAAAAATATTTCCAAGGATTTGGCATAAGATCTATGCCACAAAGGTTTTTTATTGGAGTCAAATGAGGATTGAATTTTGATTTTCCATAATTCTTTTAAAAGAATTACAAAAATGACCAAGGGCTTCAAGATGCAAGAAAATTTTTAATTTCTTTTTATTTTCTTACATTTGAAACACAAATCCATATTTGGGATGTTACAAAAATCTCACTTAAGGTCCATATGAAAGAACAATTGTTGAATTGACCTATGATCATTGTGAGGATTAATAAATGCAATTCAAGTTCAGAAGAATCAATAAGACAATAAGAATGCAATTCAAAAAAATCCCGCTCACTATGATCCACAGATTTCAGAAAATTTCAAATTCTCCTATTGATCCCCCTTTTATCATTTTTACATATCTTCTCCCTCTTTGTACAACAATGATGTATCTTCTCCCCCAAAATTGAAATATATTCTCCTCTTTGACAATGGAGTCATCAAGGAATCACGCCTTCCTCTCATCCAGAGATAACAAATGCAGAATGAAGAAAGAAGCATAAGAAGGAGTATGCATGAAGTGTAATGCAGTAGCTTCATTTTTTATTTTTCAATTTTTTATTACAAGAAACTTTGGAGATTACCCGAAAGAGCAAGCTAGCATCTCTAATATTGCACAAACAACATATCAAGCCTAACAACGCTAGCAAGATCATGATAAGACATATATATCAAAGCTAAGCACGATGGTTCAAAAGTAAAACAATATATTTGATCAATTTAAGCAAAGCTTCAAATTCAGCAAGTTCATCAACAGGGATCCTAAAGTGAAACTGGCCATGTCAAACTGTCAAAGTGAGATAAAAAAATCTAACAAAGACCACATTAAGAGTCAATCAGGTCCTATATTGAATCATTTTGCTCAAATTTCTCAAAAGTCCATTTGTCAGCAGTTTTCTCATTTGCACTGAATATTGAAGTTGACTAATGATCTAACTTAGTGACAAGATCCTGGACTAGGAGCCATCCACAAACTCATCCTAAGCTTCGACCAGAAGTTGATTAAAGGTATATCTTAATGAAGAAGATACTGGACTAGGAGCCATCCACAAACTCTTCCTAAGCTTCTACCAGGGCGACAAATCTTGAGGTTCATGTCATTTCTGACAAGCAGTCCCCATAAGATCGTCTAGATCATCAAACTATATCCAAGTTCATGTCTTTGATAAGCAGTCTTGTAAGAGTAGTTTGGCACAATTTAAGCATAAGACAATCTTGATTTTTCATGTTTCACAAGAGAAGTTTCAGAATCTCAAGAACACAAAAAGCTCAAGTAATGATCAATTTTAGATTCAAGAGCTAACAAAGCAATTCTGACAGGGCCAATGTCACAAAAGGAGCACTAATTGCGCAACTCGCTAAAACATCCACAAATTGTAATTTTTTTTTAGTTCGAGTAGTTTTAGAGTTCTCGCTCATACAACAAAGACTTATCTGTATATGTGAAAACATGATAATTCTAGCAAGTCAAAGAACTAGACATGGCATTGAGCAAGAATTGAAATACTAAAGCTCCAAAGGGTAATAGGCAAAGCTTCATCAATTTTAAAAGATAAGCATAAAAACTTATCTTACAATGCATCTTTTTGGATACCACTTGATGGATTTTTCATATCACTTGTTGGATTTTTCATATGAATGCAATATGATACAATGAGATGCAATAAAAGCCTAAAATCCTAAAAAGTTCAAAAAGATCAATAAGTTCAGAAAGGAACAAGAAAAGATCAAAAAAACAAGATAAGATCAGAAAAGATCGAACTCCCCCTCAAACCAACCCATTGGTATAAATTACCCCTAACTCGCTTTTCAAGGTGGCAAACCTAGTTGGGTCTAAAGACTTGGTGAGGATATCAGCCAGTTGAGCCTCGAACTCCACAAAGTGTAGTACAATATCACCTTTCTCGACATGATCTCTAAGGAAGTGATAGCGAATATCTATGTGCTTGGTTCTAGAGTGTTGCACAGGGTTCTTAGCAATATTAATGGCAGAATTGTTATTACAGAAAATAGGAACACTAGCAAGATTTAACCCATAATACTTAAGAGTTGTTACCATCCACAAAATCTGACTACAGCACCTAGCAACAGCTACATATTCAGCTTCATCAGTGGATTGTGCAACAGAAAACTACTTCCTAGAAGACCAAGATACAAGAGAAGTACCTAGGAAGTGACAAGTGCCTGAGTTACTCTTCCTATCTAACCGACAGTCAGCAAAATCAGAATCAGAAGACCCCCGAATGAACAAAGATGAAGAACATGAATACCAAATGCCATACAGAAGGGTAGAGTATAAATACATGAATATGAGCTTAACGGCTTGGCGATGGGAAGTCCTCGGAGACGCCTGAAACCTCGCACAGAGGCAGACCGTGAAATGGATGTCCGGTCTCGAGGCCGTCAGGTATAGAAGGGAACCGATCATTCTGCGGTACTCGCGTTGATCCACGGCTTCTCCTTCCTCATCTGGATCCAAAACAGTCGAAGTTGCCATGGGAGTGGAGATTGGCTTGCAATCACCCATGTCGAAACATTTGAGCAAGTGCTTAGTGTACTTCGTCTGATGGATGAAGATCCCTTCCTTGCATTGCTTAATTTTAAGCCCCAAAAAATAATTGGGTTCTCCCATCATACTCATCTCAAATTCTCTAGACATAGTCTCAGAAAAGCTAGAAACAAGGGCATTAGAAGAACCACCAAAGATAATATCATCAACGTAAATTTGAGCAAGCAGGAAGTCATTACCACGCTTAAGAATGAACAAAGTTTTGTCTGCCTTACCCATCTCAAAGTCATTCTTAAGCAGTAAGGTCTTAAGTCTGTCATACCAGGCTCTAGGGGGTTGCTTAAGACCATACACGGCTTTGGATAGCTTGAACACATGATTTGGGTACTTGGGATTCTCAAAGCCTAAGGGTTGCCTAACATAAACTTCCTCCTCTATGAAACCATTTAAAAATGCACTTTTAACATCCATCTGATATAATCTAAACCCCTTAGATGCAGCAAATGCAAGCAGAATGCGAATGGCTTCTAGTCTAGCAACAGGAGCAAAGGTCTCATCAAAATCTAACCCCTCAACTTGGCTAAAACCCTGAGCTACCAACCTAGCCTTGTTTCTAATTACAGAACCATCCTCATTTTGTTTGTTTTTGAAAACCCAGCGGGTTCCTATAACATTATGACCACTAGGAGGTTCTACTAGATTCCAAACTTTATTCCTCTCAAAATTCTCTAACTCATGCATGGCATTAACCCAGCTAGAATCCGATAAGGCATGTGAAATATCGCGGGGTTCAAAAGAAGCAACAAAAACAGAATGAGAGTAGAGGTTTGGACCGTGATACCTGGAGCGAGTGACTCGCTCATGAAGATTACCAATTATCTGATCCGGAGGGTGCTGCCTTTGAATGTGAAGTGGTGCACCCGGAGAGGAAAGCATCTCTTCAACCTCCACAGGTACTGCTGATGATGAAGATGCAGCAGGAGCCTCATCTGAAGGTGAAGTTGTCACAGCAGGTTCTTGTGCTGGAATAGGAGCGTCAACAGTAACAGGTGGAAGAACATCAAATTCTTCATCATCTTCCTCTATGAATATGCTCTCTGTCACATGTGTATCACCTGAAATATCTGATCTAGCTCCAGAGCTAGTCTCATCAAAAGTGACATTGCATGTCTCCTGAACAAGGTTAGTTTTAGCATTAAAAACCCAAAAACCCCTCGAGTGTGTAGGATAACCCAGAAATAAACCATCAAAAGTTCTTGACTCAAATTTATCTAGATTTCCTGTCTTTAGAATAAAATATTTAGATCCAAATACTCGAAAGTGCGAGATAGACGATTTTCTACAAAATCGAAGCTCATAAGCAGTCTTGCCCAAAGAAGGATTCACAAAGACACGATTAGAAATTTGGCAAGCAGTAGAAACAGCTTCGGCTCAAAACCTCCTCGGTGTGCTATACCCATCTAGCATCGTCCTAGCCATCTCGACCAGGGTCATGTTCTTCCTTTCCACAACGCCATTTTGTTGAGGGACGTGTGGAGAAGAGAACTGATGCTCAATTCCACGCTCACCACAAAAAGAAGCAAATGAGGCATTCTTGAATTCCGTGCCATTGTCACTGCGGATCGCTCTGAAGGCACCCGGAAGTTCAGATGCCAAACGCAGAACAAGATCATGATAATACTCAAAAGCTTCATCCTTCGAAACAAGAAAGAACACCCAAGTGTATCTAGAAAAATCATCGACTATGATAAGAATGTACCATTTTCCACCAACTGGCCGAACCCTAGCTGGACCAACAGTATCCATATGAAGCAACTGTCCCGGTCAGTCAGTCAAGACCATAGTCACCGAAGGGTGTGAGACGACAACTTGCTTGCCATACTTACAGGGCGCACAAACAGCATCTTTGACAGCTTTGAGTTTGGACAAACCTCTCATAAGCTCAAGGTTGCTAACTCGCGTCAGATGGTCAAAACCAATGTGCCCCAAACGACGATGCCAAAGCCAGAACTCAAAAGAAGAAGATGAAATCAAGCATTTTAGAGAACCAGTAAGAGATTCAGAAAAGTCTGCTCCAAAAATCCTAGCAACTCTAGTAATTCCAAAAACAAGCTCACCAGTTGAATCAAGCACCCGATAAGCATTTTTCTTAAATATAGTCTCATATCCATCATCAAGAAGTTGAGAGACAGAAAGCAAATTAAACCTTAGCTTGTCCACAAGGGCGACGTCCTTGAGGATGAACTGTCGTTCACCCTGATCGATCTCGTTCCTTCAATCCGCCCTTGTTTATCATCTCTAAAGGTGATGAAATCATCACCGGTCGATCGCGTGAAAGAGGTGAACCATCTTGAGTCTCCGGTCATGTGGTGTGAACAGTCGGAGTCGACGAATCACGTGTCCTTCCTCTTTCCGCAGTAATCCTGAAAATCAAGGAACAAAAGAATGATGTGTCTCAATACTGGGGTTAGTTAAACAAGACTTAGGAACCCAGTACTGAGACACACGTCTGCGAGTAGTATGCAAAGCAGAAGTGCTATCCTTGATTTTATTTGAAGTTCTGTCATGAGCAATGGTTAAAGTAACATGAGAGTTATCCTGTCTAGGAACATGATGATGAGCGTGTGACACAAATCCTAAACCAGGTTTATTCTTTTTTATGTTACCCTGTCTCATAGAAGCTCTAGGTTGATTAGATAAAGTTCTAGTAAAAATGTTCTTATCATTTTTCAACCTACGCCAACAGAACTCAATCAAATGCCCATCCCTTTTACAATAGGTGCAATGATACTTCATACCACTGGGAGAAGCGCCATTTGACTTAACAGATGGTTGAGCAATACCTGCAGATTTAAATATAGTTTTTGCAGGTTGTGTTTTGAATTCAATTAACCCATTTTTCAAGATTTGAGTAAGTTTTGGGTTAGAATTATTTTGAACATGATTGTATCCTAATACTTGCTTCTTATAAGGAGTTTTAGACTTGTCCAGAATCATGTTTAATTATTTCTTACCTTTAGAGAATTTTTCTAAGGTATCCTTAAGATAAGTATTTTCTTCTTTAAGATTAACACATGATTCACAGGTTTTACCCTTAATGGCTCTAGCATATTTTTCCTTATATAAAGCAGTTTCAAGTTTAAGAGTTGGACATGAAGCACATGTAGAAGACTCAATACTGTCCTTAAGCTTGACATATTTAGCTCTAGCTGCTTCTAAGATATCTTTAACTTCATGTTCGCGTTCTAAGAAAAAAGTGCAAAGGCTAGAATCAACCACACCAGAAACAGCTAACTTCCTAGACTCTAAGCATTTTTCACATGGAGCAGATTTAACCTCAACAAGTTCAGTCCTAGCATTTTCAAGTTGTTGCAAAGAAATATCAAGAGCAGATTGCAGTTTAGCAAATTCAGAGTGCAAGGCATGGCAGGATGAACATTCATCAGATTCAAGAGTCTTAGTATTTTCAAGCTCTAGAATCAAATTATCTACTTGTGACTCTAAGGGCCTGTTTGGTATGGCTCCAACTCCCAGCTTCTTAGTTGGAGTAGGTGGAGCCATGCCAAACGGTCCAGCTCCAACAAAAAATTGAATTTGGAGTTTGAGAATCTGGAGCAGTCAGTAGTGTATTTTTTCGAGTCTGAGAAGGTCGCTCCCGCATGGAGCAGTCATCCGGTTACGAAAATACCTCTAAAATTAAGATAAAATTACCCACCAAATGCCATCCAAAAAAACCCCCCTCGCCCATCCAATAAAACAAGGGTAGTATAGTCTTTTAACAAAGATCTTTCTTATTCCTGGAGCTGGAGTTAACTTTCTAACCAAACACCTCCGTAGACTACTCCAACTTCTCATAGGAGTGGATCCAAGAGTGAAGCTGGAGTTGGAGCTGTAAAAAATTGGAGCAGAGCCGTACCAAACAGGGCCTAAATCCTTATTCTTGGCCATGACAAACTCTAAAGCTTTATCCTGACTCATGAGTTGCTCAAACATAGTTTCACATCTATCAGAAAGAGCATCATAGGAAGGAGCTACCTCATTGTTGTCGTCGTCAACGGAGTCGGCCATGAAGCACAAGCCAGTGAAGTCCTTGGCCTTCTCTTTCTTCTTGCTTTGAGAGATCTCCTCCTCCTTGTCCTCCTCACTCTCGGAGTCAACATCGCTTAAGGATTGATCCTCAAAAGCGGTAAGCACCTGGTGAACGGCCTTTGTCAGCTTGGCAGTATCAAACCTTGATTTGTTCCATTGAGGCTTCTTCCAAGCTGGTTTTCCCTCCTTGTGGTTATTCTTACCTTTCAGCTTGGGGCAATTTGCCCGGATATGATTAAGCTCACCACACTCATAGCAAGTCACGGGACCTCCTCGATTTCTGTTTCTCATATTATTGTAGACCCGTGTGACCTTTTTTACTATGAGTGCCAACTCAACCTCAGGAAGACTCTCAAACTCTTCTTCATGAATTGCAGATAAACCAGTAAGCGAAAATCCAGAAGAAGACTCAAAAGACCCATCAGAAGCTCTCTTGAGCGGGTCTGCTACCAAAGCCATGTTTTCCTTTTTGGGATGATCAATCCTCTTAATCTCATGAGTCTTAAGCTTGCTATAGAGCAGCTCCAAAGTTAGATCAGAAATATTGGCATTCTCCTCAATGGCAGTAGCATTTATCTCCCACTCCTTGGTGTTGATTGCAGCCAAGAGGTGGGTGGCATTTTCAGACTGAGAATATTCAATACCAACAGCTTTTATCTGATTAATCACTTTATTAAAGCGATTGAAAATATCATCGATGCTCTCTCCAGGACGCATCTCGAATTTGTTATATTCACGCTTATAGACTGTTTGGCGTACTTTCTTGACTTGGGACGAACCCTCATGATAGGTTTCGAGAGTGTTCCAAATCTCATGCGCAGTCTCAAGATTACAAATTCGATCATACTCTTGTCTCCCAAGCCCACCATACAAGATGTTTTTAGTCTTATTGTTGTTAGCCAAAAGGGCTTCTGAAGCCGTCGTAACAACTTTGGGCACAACGAGAGGGACTCGAACAACCTCCCATATAGCGTGTCCTTCGCTCTCAAGGAAGACTTGCATGCGATTCTTCCAATAGGCATAGTCGTGCTCATCGAAGATATGCGGCTTTGTGAAGTATCTATCCATCGCCAAGTTCAGTGACCGGTTAATATCAAGATTGAACTAACCGGGCTCTGATATCACTTGTTGGACCGAAAAGGCGACTAGAGAGGGGGTGAATAGGAGCACGCTCATTTTTTCACAAATACTGGATTCAACACAATTTCACTCCAGTAGCTATGGAAGCTATGAAGACCAGTATATCAGTACAGCGGAAAACTAATATTGAATCCAATAAACACCCCTAAGCAATACTACAAAAGATCAAGCACAAGATAACAAATCACAGTGCACTGCCGGTCAGACCGCTGGCTCAAGGGCGGTCGGACCGATTTAACGATCGGCCAGGTGGCCACAAGCGATCGACCACGGCCTCGAAGCGAAACAGATCGGCCGGATAACCAAGATGAAATTAGATTAAACTTTTAATCTACTAATCCAAACTTGATGAAACTTGGAACACACCTTCTCTACGATATCAGGAACCTATTCCAATCGAAGATTATGATAATTCTTAGAAGAATAGTGATCATTTTCGATTTGATTGAAGAAGGGTGCAAAATCGGGTCAAAACAAAAACTAGGTCAAAACTCTTGCTCGTGGGTGATTGATGATCAACATGATCCTAGATAGATTCCCACACGTCACAGCAAGCTAGATCACCTGAAAAACCAAGCAAAAACTCACAGATCAAAGAAGGACCCAAAATCATCAAATAGATAGAAAGAACGCAATGAGATAAAACATTGATCAAACTTTCCTTTGATTGATTGATATGATATGGGCCTACAGTCTCTCCATCAATGGAGGACAATGCTCAATCCAAGAGCATTAAAATCACATCAAACTATCAAGAACCCTAGCCTCCACAAAAGCTCTCCATAAGAAAATTAGGGTTTACAAGAATTGCAAAAGAGACGAAGGGGAGGTGCAGCCACCTCTCTCTCTTATTTATAGTGGAGGCTTAGACCTTCTAGAAGTTTGACTCTATTGGGCTCCCGTTAAGGTCCAAAACAAACGGGACACATACGCACGCATTTTAATGCATCGTTTTTAACACCTCTTGACCTAACTAGCTACACCTAGCGCCATCTTGCGACTCGGATTAGCTAATACGTCACCCTTGTCCATCTTGCACCATGCTTGAGTACATTGACCTCACTTTGGCATCGTCGATCGTTACGGACCTCGCTCTCCAAGCCTAGTCCCGATCATCCTCGTCGTTGACCGTCGTTGACCACCAAGCAACCTGCACAACAATAGACAAGTAAACCGAATTTGGGAACAAGTTCTTCACAACTTAACCCATGTTAGTCAAAACATGCATCATGTAACATATATGCCCTGAAACTCGTGACTTTGACCTAACAAACAAAAATCGCCGCCACGACGGGCGACGAACCAAGTGACAACCGGTCAGACCGCCCCTCGGGCCGGTCTGACCGCCCACCCTGGCCGGTCTGACCGCCAGCTATTGGCCGGTCAGACCGCCAGTAATGACTTAGACGATTTTCAACCTCTGAAAACCGAAACCTACTGAAAATTTCAAACCAATAGAAATTTTGACTGGAGACTCCAAAAGTTTTGGGACCAAGTGCAATAGAATCCCCTCTCTTGCCTACACCCTCTATTTTTGGCCCAGCTCAAATCCTCACTTTGGTAACTGGCCGGTCAAACTGCCCCCATGGCCGGTCAGATCGGTCAGGAATCGATCAGACCGGCCACCCTGGCCGGTCAGATTGGTTAAAGCCTGACAGCATGCCAACTTTGCTGAAAACACATGAAACGATAAACCATAAACGCTATTGTCAATTGTCACATCATCATAAGATCTGAAGCATATCCCCATGATATCCACAATATGAACTACACAAATTACATATACTCACGACATGAGTATGTAAGAACTACACAAGTTCCATTATACTCAAAACATGAGTATATAAAAACTACGCAAGTTCTATATACTCAAACCATAAAATATAGAATGAGCTCCCCCTAAATGTGTGCATACATATATGTGTAATGAGATCATATGCATATATTCAAGTTAAACTTATGGTTGAGTTCATCCTATATTTTTGGATCCGTGGAATGCAACAATATATATGGGATTAAGATGTCGATTGCATACCTCGTTGAATTTCACCTTTATATCCAAATGAGACTACACAAGATAATACTTGACAAGAGAGTTAGTCTCATATTTGGATTTATCATTAATCACCAAAATATTCTATTAACTCATAATAGAGGGTCTAGATCCTTCAACAGGAACACAATATGACACGGTTGGGACATCAAGAATCTCACTGGAATGACAGGAATGCATAATGGGGGTGGCGGTCAACGCTCGGGAAGACGGCAAAATCAGCGGTGGCGATGCTTTCGGTTCTGAGATAGAGTTCGAGGGGAGAGTGAAGGGGTGAGAGAGGTGATGATGCTTCCATATAAAGGCTCGAGCAAGAATTCAAATGATGGGAACATGAGCGTGATTGACGACGTCGTAAATGGCTCAGTTTCAGAAACTGACGAAACAACAATGCATTGATGATGGATTGTGGTAATTGAGGCATTGAAGAGCACGGTGATGGTAAGACTTGAAGATGACGTGGATGGCTTGGGCGCATCACACACATAGGCGGCGCAGCTCGGGTTGGGGCAAAAATAGTAGAGACAGAGAGCAAGGAAGGAAAGAAAGAAGAAAGAAGAATAAGAAAAGGGGAAAAACAATGGGTCGGGTGAGAAAAGAAATGGATTTTGGCTCAAAAACAAATTGCGAGAGGGAGATTCAAGTTCAAATTTGATTTTGATTTTTGACTAAAGTTTGGATTTGAATTGATTTGAAGATGGAATTTAGATTTGGAATTTAAATAAATGCAAAAAATCCAAGAGAAGACCAACACTTTGAATTAATTAATTTGAAATAAATTATTGAAAAGGACCAAATTTTGGATGTTACAGGTGCAACCTATAGGTGAACTGATTCTCAGCCACCCCTAGTATGTCCCTTAAAATTAGGAGTGATTTCCTTGTTAGTTGGTTTGTTATCAAGATTGATTAGTTTCCTATTTCTTAGGTATATGATTAGATATGGATTGTTAGGCAAGGTTGGCCTTTATATAAGTCGGCCTAAGTTTTCTCTTTTAATCAAGCAACGAATTAGTCAAGTATCTACCTCTCCCACGTCTACTCCCTATCTTCTTACCGAAGGCTTCTTCCTCTGATGCGACAAAGGGTGTCATGATTTTTTGATGAGAAGGATAATTTGATTTGAGGAGATGACTCTCATGATCTAGCTACCAATCGTACACGACCAATATATCCGGCAATCGTTGAACCAACTCTGAGATTATTATCAACCTTGCTAGAAGCACGATCTACCTGACAACGAAGGTCTATTCCTACATGCAATCGAAGAACAAGCAAGAACAATATAATAAACAATCTGAAATTGCAAATAGGATTGAAGTACTCAATAAGGTGGGATTCTGAAGTGGTATTATGGTTGGTCTAGTCTACACAAGTTAATATACGAAGTTACAATGTAGCTAACTTTTAACTAAACGGAATCCAAACCCTAAAGTATAGCATACGTGAGTATATATAAGGGAGATGATGAGGACATCCCTACCATGGATACAACCGCGCCTACACATACAACTCATCCACAACCAGTACAAGGACCTCTTACCTGAGCTCGTGCTCACCAACTTAATTACCATGTGAATTCATTCCTATGTTTATATAGTACTGAGAATAGACCGCTACCTAATGCAAGTGATTTAATTGTGCTTAGGAACATGGGAAAGGACCAAGGAGAGGCATGAGGAGTCATGGATATGCATAGAAGGCATAATGGAGGTCACCATGTCACTTTGGGTCCAAGTCAAGCAAGAGTTCGAGTTGGGCTCGTTCTGGATTCGGATTTGGACTACTACGATAATACAAAGTTTAAACGGCCGTAACTTCTTCATACGGACTCCGTTTAGGGCATTTCTGGACTTCATGGAAAGCTTATCAAGTCTACTTTCCAGCGGATCCAAGCTCATCATCAAATTCCATCCGAGTTAGCCACAATCATCAAAATAGTCCATAACTATTTCTGAGCCCGAGTCAAAAGGGTGCTACGCCACTTCCACTTCGGCCCATGGGCCTTGTAACCCTAGGGGCGTGCGTCCACTTCACTGGCCACCACTCCTAGTCTTCTCCCTATATAGGATCCGTCATCTCCCTTTGCTAGAAATGGGATTTCGTTGAGTTTAGGTTTAGCCATTGTGCAAACTTCTGTTCTTTAGTTGTGTCGGACGACCACCTGTCAAGACAGCCGTCGGGATCCCACCTTTGTTTTCAATACTATATACACTACAATCGTATTCGTCATATCAGATTGTCTACATCTTATTCTTGCTAGTTCTTCGATTGTTCACAGGAATTGAACTTCCTGTTCAGGTTGATCGCGCTTCCAGCAAGGTCAATAACATTTTGGAGTTGGTTCAACGATTGCTAAGGTGCAAGCGTCGTCGTACGGTTGTAGTCGGATCACGAGAGTCACCTCCACCAAAATCGATAGTTATCAATCTCATCGAAAGATCGGGCACCCCGCCTGCATCAGGAGAGGGGTAGGGGTGGCGTCTAGGGGGTGGACGCACGCCCCTAGGAGGTACAAGGCCTGTGGGCCCAAGTGGAGGTGGCGCAACACCTTTGGAGACTCAGATTCAGAATAAGCCCTGAATTGTTTTGGCGATTACGGCGCACACAAAAGGAATTTAGAGGTGGGGCCAGATCCGTTGCAAAGAGGACGAGATAATTTTTCCATCATGTACTCAGCCACCTCAAACGGAGTCCGTTTGCGACTTCTATGCACGTTTGAAGTCAGTGATGTCACTGGAGGCCGAATTGGATTCCAGAATCTGTCCAACATGAACTCTTGCTTGGCTTGGACAAAAAGTGACGTGGTGACCCTGAGGAATAGTTGGGGAAGGCATCAACTTGGTCTTGATGTGTGAGTCGGCTTCCCTTTAGGTAGACCCCAACCACGAGCGTGTAGTGTTGATGCATTCCTCCTTGTATAGCTGCACAAATATACATTTTCATCATTAGGTAGCATCATAGTCTCATTTAAAATAAATTGAAGCTGAATGAATGAATTCACCTTTTGTTCAATCTTGGAAGCTATGGTCATATGCATTTGTGACATGGTCACATCATCCTATGTCATTTAAAATAAATTAAAACTGAATGAATGAATTCACCTTTTGTTCAATCTTGGAAGCTATGGTCGTATGCGTTTGTGACATGGTCACATCATCCTATGTCTTCTTCCTGCCTCCTTACCAATTTATTGCTATTTCTCCAATTCCTACCCCAACTACCCTTCATTTATATTAGTCCGTAACAACTTGGTATCAGAACGGTTGACCTTGGCACCTGTTGCCATGTCTTCCGACGGCGCTAACCCTATGACCGTGGCACAACTTGTGGCGCAGATGATGGTGATGACTAAGCAGATGAGGGCCATGACCAGCCAACTAGAGGTCATGGCCAAGCAAATCAATGACACCAACGCAACCATGGTGGGCATGCATCATCAAGCCATTGCCAATGTTGATCGCATGGTCACCCTGGAACAGCAGGTGACCACCATGCGCACAGAGGTGGTCGGCATGGTGGAGGCGCAAGGCGTGCGCCTCACGTTGTTGGAGGAAGTGAATCGACCTCAAGTTTGTCGCTGGCGGCAATGATCACGTCATTGGAGAAGAAGTAGCCCCTCAAATTTGGTGGCACTACGTCCACATGGCTGCTACCCAAGCCGGCACACCTGCCATCCATGCCGGCGACGACAGGAGAGAGCGCCACGACTCCGGACCAGTGTAAACGCTATCGGACACAAAAAAAATCAGAGGACGCCGATAAGGTCGGTAACTGCGGTTACCGGGTTTCTCGGTGAAATTTTCGGCCGAAAATTTTGAAATCATTTTGAAATTTCTCGGTTTTCCGACCGAAATTTGGCGGAAATTCTACCAAAATTTTGCCAAAATTCTACCGAAATTTCAGCAGAATATCGAAAATCAGGCATATTATCGGATGGTCAACAGGCGATTATAACACAATCAACAAACAAAATAGCTAACGGCGAAACTTCACCGAATTTCGATGAATGTCGGCATAATTTCGGAATCACACTCACAGGAATGTTATCGGATGGTCAAGCAGGCGGTTATAACACAATCAACAAACAAAATAGCTAACTAACAACTGCGCTCCCATCGGGCAAAAGTTATTACACAAGAAGCAAAGGCACATGATGACATGAAGGCATTATCTCAAAATATGCTTCGTGCTCAAACAATGCACTCCTCGACTTGTCCCTCCGATTTTATGAACACTTGAAGCGTGAGCAAAGACAAGCGTAGTAGGAGTGAACACGAATAAGCATGCAATAATCGGTTAGCCAACGAGGGACCCAAATGAATTGAGCCGCCAATCGAAAAACTCAAAACATTAGTCAGTGCAATTTGTGACATATGTACTAGGAGCCCAATAGAAACATGGTTGCAAATCACTCAAATAAGCTCAATTTCATAAAGTAAATGATAGAGCACAAGAGCTTGAGGCGTAGAAATGGATAACTTAGACAATTAGAAAGCAAGGTTGAGCAGGAGGACGAGGAGATCGTATGATACCATGTTTAGTCGAATCTTGTTTATTAAACTTGCTCTCTTCGAGAATCTCAACATCAAGGTTGCTCACGGTACCGATTTGGAAAAAATTTGGGCATAGATGAAAGTGTGTAAGCTGTAGTTTCGGAAAATAACGGAAGGCAAGCAAAGAAAATAGTTATATACTCGAAGGTAGAGGTCTAGCTTTATTTCTTGGCTATCAATTTTTACTCATATAGCTCTAGGCTGTGAACATCACTTATCTTGAAAATGTTTACATTCCAAATACATACAGACTACACTTTTGACTAGTATTGCTTAACATAGTTTACGTGTGAGGGTACAAATCCTCCGAGATGGAAGCGAGGATAGAGTCTAATATACTTCTGCCCAAGACACATCAAGAAACAATAACAAGATATATCGACTTATTTAGAACCTAAACTAAAATGTCACTCTCATTGCTTACAATTAATTAGTGGCTAAACCTAAACTAGAACTTACTATAGCCTAGCAATATCTTAGAATATGGCCACAACCCATTAGGAATATGCGATTACATCTTGCCATTTTGGGAGCAAATTAAACAACGATGTCGTCACCACCTAAGCGGCTTGTAGGCTTGTATGAATACTGGTGCTTTGAGTTCTTTTCTCCTTTTGTCACCACATAATCATTAATCTGCAAGCTTTGCATCAAGTTATTTATTATACATGCCATCAACTTAATTTCAATACTACAATTGTATGGTGACATACTGACATGCGCAGACTTACCTACCCATGAGTGCTCAGTGCTCACTTCCATATCATTTGCAGACATCGACGAGTGCTTATTGCCAAATTCTTGCAGTGGCAGCATATGCCATAATTTTTATCAATGATCAATGTATATATTTGCAGAATGCATTACCATGTCACATGTATACTTTTAATATCTATTAGTGATATGCTAATGTACCTATCAAAGTGAGACTTGCTCTGTACCTGAAAGATATGACAGTGGGCTCTGTACCTTGCATGCCACCTATATAACCTGAAAGATATGATAGTGAGTAGTCATAAAGATAGTATCTGAGAAGTTTGTGATAACATACCTAATGGCTAGTACAGGCTACTGAGGTCCTTCTTCTTAGCAATCCTCGATGGACGAGAACCATGGCCTGCGTCATGTGTTGCATGTGTGAAGTGATCCTCTTCGGTAAATCGAAGTGGCAGGTTAACAGCTGCAAATGTGAAACAGGAGTCCATTAGCATTTTGTTGAAGTCAGCTTAAAAGACTCACAAAAGTAACACAAGTACCTTGAGACTCAGTTGCTTGGACATATTGTTGTCCTCCTCTTTCTCCTCCCTTGCCATCTGGCTCGTCGTTGTCATCGTTACCATCATCATCTTCAGGAGAACTGTTGTCTTGAGACTCAGCATAATCAAGGCTATTGGGAGGAGTATCAGTGTCATCACTACTTCCCACAATATCTTCCTCTTCGTCCAACAGCGCCTTCTTTCCTTTCTTTGTCTTTTCCTTCCTTGCACAATTAGGATGTTTCCTCTTTGAAACCCACAAGTTGATGGGCTTGTCAAGAACGACATCACTTGATTTGTTATTCACCACCTTAGAGGGTTTTGGGGGAAGAACTCCTTCATCCACTGTAGGCTCATACTCACTAATAGATTTATTCAACCAATCCATGATTGGGTTTTCGCTATCAAAGAGTGCGGCCTCCATCAATATTCCACAAGCATCTAGCTCTGTCTCTTCCCGGTCCTCCATTTGTTGGAGGCGAAGCTTCAAATTGTAGTGGACATAGACTAATTTGTGCAGCTTGGCATAACTAAGACGGTTTCTCACTTTCGTATGAATCATCGCAAACGTGCTCCAATTACGCTCGCACCCACTTGAAGACACACATTGTGACCACGATCCGCAATGCATATTTACGCAAAACTTTCACGTCTCCTCCATAGGTCCTCCACCACGTAGTTGCAACAAATAGCATATTTGTAGTTGAGAATCATTGAAACACACTAGAAGTAAAGCGAATTAGTGCTCACAATGTTTAGTCGAATCATTTATTAAACTTGCTCTCTTTTGAATCTCAACATCAAGGTTGCTCACGGTACCGATTTGGAAAAAATTTGGGCATAGATGAAAGTGTGTAAGCTGTAGTTTACGGAAAATAACGGAAGGCAAGCAAAGAAAATAGTTATATACTCGAAGGTAGAGGTCTAGCTTTATTTCTTGGCAGTCAATTTTTACTCATATAGCTCTAGACTGTGAACATCACTTATCTTGAAAATGTTTACATTCCAAATACATCTGAGATTCACCTTTTGACTAGTATTGCTTAACATAGTTTACGTGTGAGGTACAAATCCTCAGAGATGGAAGCAGATAGAGTCTAATATACTTCACCCAAGACACATCAAGAAACAATAACAAGATATATCGACTTATTTAGAACCTAAACTAAAAATGTCACTCTCATTGCTTACAATTAATTAGTGGCTAAACCTAAACTAGAACTTACTATAGCCTAGCAATATCTTAGAATATGGCCACAACCCATTAGGAATATGCGATTACATCTTTGCCATTTTGGGAGCAAATTAAACAACGATGTCAGTCACCTAAGCGGCTTGTAGGCTTGTATGAATACGGTGCTTTGAGTTCTTTTCTCCTTTTTGTCGGTCACATAATCATTAATCGCAAGCTTTGCATCAAGTTATTTATTATACATGCCATCAACTTAATTTCAATACTACAATTGTATGGTGACATACTGACATGCGCAGACTTACCTACCCATGAGTGCTCAGTGCTCACTTCCATATCATTTGCGAGACATCGACGAGTGCTTATTGCCAAATTCTTGCGGTGGCGGCATATGCCATAATTTTTATCAATGATCAATGTATATATTTGCGAATGCATTACCATGTCACATGTATACTTTTAATATCTATTAGTGATATGCTAATGTACCTATCAAAGTGAGACTTGCTCATGCACGAAAGATATGACGATGGGCTCTGTACCTTGCATGCCACCTATATAACTTTGAAAGATATGATAGTGAGTAGTCATAAAGATAGTATCTGAGAAGTTTGTGATAACATACCTAATGGCTAGTACAGACTCACGAGGTCCTTCTTCTTAGCAATCCTCGATGGGCGAGAACCATGGCTGCGTCATGTGTTGCATGTGTGAAGTGATCCTCTTGATGAATCAAGTGGCGAGTTAACAGTTGCAAATGTGAAACAGAGTCCATTAGCATTTTGTTGAAATCGACTTAAAAGACTCACAAAAGTAACACAAGTACCTTGAGACTCGATTGCTTGGACATATTGTTGTCCTCCTCTTTCTCCTCCCTTGCCATCGGCTCGTCGTTGTCATCGTTACCATCATCATCTTCAGAGAAGCTGTTGTCTTGAGACTCAGCATAATCAAGGCTATTGGGAGGAGTATCAGTGTCATCACTACTTCCCACAATATCTTCCTCTTCGTCCAACAGCGCCTTCTTTCCTTTCTTTGTCTTTTCCTTCCTTGCACAATTAGGATGTTTCCTCTTTGAAACCCACAAGTTGATGGGCTTGTCAAGAACGACATCACTTGATTTGTTATTCACCACCTTAGAGGGTTTTGGGGGAAGAACTCCTTCATCCACTGTAGGCTCATACTCACTAATAGATTTATTCAACCAATCCATGATTGGGTTTTCGCTATCAAAGAGTGCGGCCTCCATCAATATTCCACAAGCATCTAGCTCTGTCTCTTCCCGGTCCTCCATTTGTTGGAGGCGAAGCTTCAAATTGTAGTGGACATAGACTAATTTGTGCAGCTTGGCATAACTAAGACGGTTTCTCACTTTCGTATGAATCATCGCAAACGTGCTCCAATTACGCTCGCACCCACTTGAAGACACACATTGTGACACAGTCCGCAATGCATATTTCTGCAAAACTTTCACGTCTCCTCCATAGGTCCTCCACCACGTAGCTGCAACAAATAGCATATTTGTAGTTCAGAATCATTGAAACACACTAGAAGTAAAGCGAATTAGTGCTCACAATGTTTAGTCGAATACTGTTTATTAAACTTGCTCTCTTTTCAGAATCTCAGCATCAAGGTTGCTCACAGCCGATTTGGAAAAAAATTTGGGCATAGATGAAAGTGTGTAACTGTAGTTTCTGGAAAATAACGGAAGGCAAGCAAAGAAAATAGTTATATACTCGAAGGTAGAGGTCTAGCTTTATTTCTTGGCCAGTCAATTTTTTACTCATATAGCTCTAGACTGTGAACATCACTTATCTTGAAAATGTTTCTGTTCCAAATACATACAGACTACCTTTTGACTAGTATTGCTTAACATAGTTTCGTGTGAGGTACAAATCCTCCGAGATGGAAGCAGGATAGAGTCTAATATACTTCTGCCCAAGACACTGTCAAGAAACAATAACAAGATATATCACTTATTTAGAACCTAAACTAAAAATGTCACTCTCATTGCTTACAATTAATTAGTGGCTAAACCTAAACTAGAACTTACTATAGCCTAGCAATATCTTAGAATATGGCCACAACCCATTAGGAATATGCGATTACATGCTGCCATTTTGGGAGCAAATTAAACAACGATGTCAGTCACCTAAGCGGCTTGTAGGCTTGTATGAATACCGGTGCTTTGAGTTCTTTTTCTCCTTTTTGTCAGTCACATAATCATTAATCTGCAAGCTTTGCATCAAGTTATTTATTATACATGCCATCAACTTAATTTCAATACTACAATTGTATGGTGACATCTTGACATGCATGACTTACCTACCCATGAGTGCTCGGTGCTCACTTCCATATCATTTGCAGACATCGACGAGTGCTTATTGCCAAATTCTTGCAGTGGCAGCATATGCCATAATTTTTATCAATGATCAATGTATATATTTGCAGAATGCATTACCATGTCACATGTATACTTTTAATATCTATTAGTGATATGCTAATGTACCTATCAAAGTGAGACTTGCTCTGTACCCGAAAGATATGATGATGGGCTCTGTACCTTGCATGCCACCTATATAACCTGAAAGATATGATAGTGAGTAGTCATAAAGATAGTATCTGAGAAGTTTGTGATAACATACCTAATGGCTAGTACAGGCTACTGAGGTCCTTCTTCTTAGCAATCCTCGATGGACGAGAACCATGGCCTGCGTCATGTGTTGCATGTGTGAAGTGATCCTCTTCGGTAAATCGAAGTGGCAGGTTAACAGCTGCAAATGTGAAACAGGAGTCCATTAGCATTTTGTTGAAGTCAGCTTAAAAGACTCACAAAAGTAACACAAGTACCTTGAGACTCGATTGCTTGGACATATTGTTGTCCTCCTCTTTCTCCTCCCTTGCCATCGGCTCGTCGTTGTCATCGTTACCATCATCATCTTGGAGAAGCTGTTGTCTTGAGACTCGGCATAATCAAGGCTATTGGGAGGAGTATCGGTGTCATCACTACTTCCCACAATATCTTCCTCTTCGTCCAACAGCGCCTTCTTTCCTTTCTTTGTCTTTTCCTTCCTTGCACAATTAGGATGTTTCCTCTTTGAAACCCACAAGTTGATGGGCTTGTCAAGAACGACATCACTTGATTTGTTATTCACCACCTTAGAGGGTTTTGGGGGAAGAACTCCTTCATCCACTGTAGGCTCATACTCACTAATAGATTTATTCAACCAATCCATGATTGGGTTTTCGCTATCAAAGAGTGCGGCCTCCATCAATATTCCACAAGCATCTAGCTCTGTCTCTTCCGGTCCTCCATTTGTTGGGGCGAAGCTTCAAATTGTAGTGGACATAGACTAATTTGTGCGGCTTAGCATAACTAAGACGGTTTCTCACTTTCGTATGAATCATCGCAAACGTGCTCCAATTACGCTCGCACCCACTTGAAGACACACATTGTGACACAGTCCGCAATGCATATTTCTGCAAAACTTTCACGTCTCCTCCATAGGTCCTCCACCACGTAGCTGCAACAAATAGCATATTTGTAGTTCAGAATCATTGAAACACACTAGAAGTAAAGCGAATTAGTGCTCACTTACTTGGAGTCATGTGTGTTGCTGCAATTCGTGCCGTACCACCATCAAACATCCCTCTATGAGCACGAAACATCTCAAATTCAGCAAGTGCCTCAACTGCTTCTTCAGGGAGTCGGCAATCCTCTCTACTATCAACGTGAGTTCCTTCATATATGATGGGTTGTCACTTAATCCATATTTGTAGTTGCTCTCGGGATCGAGAAGACAGGCTGCATCAATCTATGAAATCAGCAAGCATAGTTTGTAAAAATAAAACTTCATGACAAAGGAGTGTATGTTATGTTATCTGCATAAATGAGTGTGTCTTTGTAAAGATATTGGACCCTCCTCTTGACCACACTCGTGAACCTCTTCAAAACTCCAGGACTCTCCTCAAAATGAGCTTCAGATTCATGCATAGCGTTGATCATGGTTGGCATAAAACCAGAGATTGTTCTTTGCTTTTGTTGATCGGCGAATCCCAACGCACGATAGAGAGGCTTCACCGCATCTATCGCCCACTTGACCTCATTCCACCAAGTCCTGCTTGTTAGGCAATCGTCTGCGTAGTCATAGTCTGAATCGTCCGCGTAGTCACTGTTCTTCCACTTCTCCGACACAACCCATTGTCGAAACTTGTCTTTCCTGTCCCAGAAACTCTCCAAGAAGATGAATACAGTCCCAAACCTTGTGGCATTGAGTCGGACCAACTCTCCACCAATCTTTGCTTTCATCTCCGCATGCAATGCTATGATTGTAGAAGAATCTACAAATCCTCTTGGCGCTAAGGACCACTTTGTCAATTTCATCGAAACAATAAATCTCCTTAAGCATAAGGTTCACGGCGTGGGCAGCACATGGCTGCCACACAATGTGGGGGGTACTCCTTAGTGATACGCAAGCATGTTTTTTTTAGTTTGAACCATTGTCTGTGATTACCTGGACAACCGACTTATGGCCAATCTCGTCTACAATCACCTCTTTGATCCCATCATACAAAAAATTAGCATTCTGAATTTGACCGGTTGCATTGATAGACTTGTGGAAGAATATGCGCCCATTGCAGTAAACCATAAAGTTGATGATGCTCATTGAGGTAGGTCCTGTCCAAGAATCACACATGACAGTAACACCAAATGTGACCCACTCTTTTTTGAATTGCTCCACATACTTTTCTAGCTCATCAAAGTTGTCTTGTAGGTAGCGTCCATCAATTTCGGACCCTTTAGGGATGTGAGCACCTTTACCGAACTGCTGAGTTAACTTCATTGCACCTCTGAAATACGGACAGTTGGCTTTCTTTCAAGGAATGTCATTGGCATGAAACCACTTTGCCCAAGTTTTGCCAATGTCCTCGTGAGCTGTCTTGTTGAACATTGTGTTCACACGAGCCTGCACAGATGCTCTACTACGTGACACATGTGCATCAAAGACTCTACCGGTAGCACCTGCATTGCGAAACATCAAACCAATTCCACTATTACCAGCACAACTAGCAGCACCACTGCCACTGCCACTACCACTACCACTTGCACTGCCATGCCCAACTATGCCACTCCTCCCCTAGTGAAAGTGTAGCTCCCTCATTGAAGTAGCCAATGCCATTTGCATTTCCTCATCATCGTCATCATCAACTCATGCGCGCTGATCCACCCCTTGCGTAAGCTCATCCTCGATTCTGAGTTTACGCTCCTTTGCATCTCATCTCTTTTGTTTGCCTGTCCTTATGGCTCTCCTCATTGCATCTCGAACATCAAGCGGCACAACATTGCATAACATCACATTCCCTGATATGACACCTAGGTGCTCTCTCAGCCGAGTCGCACCTCCACCTTTCTTCATCCAATAGCAATATCGACACTTGAACCCAGCATCAACTCTCAGCCCACGATTCCAGACATTCTCAATATTTCCATCATCTACAATTCCTGCAATAAAAAACTATCAGTGAGTAATCCACTGGGCGGCAATCAACAACAATCCAAAGCCAAATCAAAAGCAAAAATTTCAAATCGATTTCTTGCATCAACACACATCGATTTCTTGTATCAAATCGAAACAATAGTCATAACTTAATGTAATTCACTAGAGTATAGACAAAGAACACCTCTACTACTAACACTTATCTTATACTCTAATTCACTACACCCTGTCGTTGCTATACTGTCGGGACCCAGATGTGCAAATCTGGACCCTCCATGTATACTGCACTAGTCCAGGATCACACTAGTGCACACGGTATCAACAATGATGCAATATCACCTCCATACAACGAAATAATAAATAAATGAGTACTTTGAATAACAAATAACTGTTGTGACTTTAAGGTTGAGTTTTACATTTATTAAGCCGTGCAAGGCTGACAATAAAGAATTAAACTGCAGTGGAAACAAAGTAAACTCTAGCGGAATCCCATCAATTTACCACAGGCAACTGACTGGGATCGAGACCCTAACGATCAACCTTTGTAGAACCCCTCTTCAAAAGCAGGCGATGACTCCTCCACTTCTGTTGATTGATTATAGCAAGTATGAGTACACAACCGTACTCGCAAGTCACACCACATAATGCAATTTATATATGATGGCTTATTCCAAAGGAATGGCTTATGTTGTTCTTTTGCATAAATGCAACATTTGCAGTTGAATACAAATAATAGATTGAAAACATAATTCAAAACAAATAAACAATAATAATTTATCATTTGATTTCACAAAGACACACAGCCTAAATAAGTTATTCGCACATCCATATGACTTAGATCACACAGCTCCCTTCCCAAAAGTTTTATGAAATTCTACCCCTCGTGTGAGATCCCTGAGCATGTCCATAATCGCGGACGCGGCTATTCGAATAGATTGATTAAATACTATGCAGAGGTTGTACACTTTACCCACACGATACAATCAGTGCGGCCCACACTGGTCATAATAAAACTTTTCGGAAACTTCATCTCAAACATTGACACTCCCGATGTGCTTTACTGCCGTCTAACCGATACACACAGCGTTTGGTTACGACACACACCGTTGGACAGGGATGCGGCGAACCGTCCCGTAATGTGACTTATCACACCTCCAGCCCATCACACATCTTAAATTACAACCTGAGTTGTCAACGTCAAGATTCCATAACTTACTAAATTAGACCCAGCCCATACTAGGCATGTGGTTGTACAGTAAGGCTCAGTTCAATAGCGCACAAAGTTAAGTCCTTAATTGACCAAGACAAGACTTATAATTTTTAACTAAGTGTCACACAGACAATATTCCCAGCACACAGCTCCACCAATCACACAGAATCCACCACTTACCTCAGTCTAAATCTTTTCCCACCCTGTTGATTAAGTGCAACACATGCCATCAACGAGTAATAGCACACAGCACACACAGTTTTATCACACAGTTCCATATTCCATTAGTCAAATTTATATTTGCGACTCACATGAAATGATGACTTGTGGCTTGGCTAAGCAGTCTAATCGTATCTAACCAACCTACGTTGGTGCTATGATATTACTAACTAGTAAGGAACTACTATAGGGTGACAAAAGAATATGACATACAATTGATAAGGTGGATATAACAAATTGGATCATTAACTACACCCATAATCATTTAAATACATACTTAAATTAAAATACAATAATTAGAATCAAAGTGATTTGAAAACTGGGTACAACATGATCAAAGGTACAACTTGCCTTAGAATAGGTCTAGGTACTGGTCTTGATCTTAAGGTGATCCTTCTTCTCCAAAATTCCCCGAAGTATTGATGTCTACTCTCAAACGAGGCAAAAAAAAATAAAAAAAAAATAAATAATAGCGGCAAAATAAACTCTAAAAATCAAATAAAATTCACTATTAAATAGATCTTGAATTTATATGAATTTTGAAATTTGAATGGGCTCAATCGGAGTTCGGATGCAAAAGATATGGGCTTTGGAAGATTGAAAATAATTAAAACCCTAATTTAGGATTTTAATTTAACTTCCGGATTATTTTTATAAAGGAAATTGGATTATTGCGCAATGCTTGCGTCAGCCGAGAATTTTCGAAAGAATAATTAATTTAAAAGAAATCTGACATGTGGGTCCCACATGTCGACCTCTTAACTCACTGATTTGAGTTCACCGAGCCGGGAAGAGAGGTCAGTGGACTCGCCACGTGCGCATGTCTTTGGCCGACACGGCGGCACGTGGGTGACACTGTGACGCAAATCTCGGCGTTGGTGCGACAAGGCATGGCAGAGAGAGGCGGCGCTCGGAGATCGATGGTCGCCGGCGATCGGCGGCGAGTTGCCGGCGGTGGAGGGTACCAATGGATAGCTGCGGCTATTGCGAATCTGCTGGTGCAATTGCGAGCGGCAGAGGTCGACGGTGATGACCGGTGGTGAGATTGGGGCGATGGCGATGGCTCGACTTTTGTCGGACGGGCGCTCCGACGGTGCTCCGGCGACGAGGAGGGGTGCACGAGGTAGCCTGAGCTATGCCGATCACAATGGTGTAGACGGCGGGGCAAGGGCGACCACAATGGCGGCGCAATTCGCCAGGGAAGGAGCTCGGCCGTAAACCCTAAAACTTGAATTGTGACAGCGCTAGAGTGATCGGGGAGACGAGGGTGGCGGTTCTGGGTTGCGGAGGACTGGGGGACGTCGGGATTGGAAATCCCCAATTTGAGTTCGAGACGGCCACGATCGGCAATTCCACGATTTTAGGAGATTGAAGCCGATTCGGAGTTTGATTCGGTTGGGGATAGGTAAGGTAGAGAGAAGGCCAGGATTTGGTGGGGTCGGTGCGAAGAAATCTCAACGGAATCCGTTTTGTCAGACGAGTTCGCAGGGGCGGCAATGGCGAAGGCAGCGAGCGCGCGGGGAAGAAGGAAGGCTCTGAGACGACGACCCGGTGGCGGCCCCACTTGTCAGTGGCAGAGGAGAGGTGCGGGAGTGAGCGAGCGAGATCAGCGGAAGAGGCCACGCGTCGATCATCCAGCGGAGGGAGGCGCGGGCGAGCGGGGAAATGGGCTGGCGTGTGGGAATAGTGTTGGGCTCCGACCCAACACTGTTCCGAAGGATTAAAAATTGATTTTTCTTTTTAGAAAATCCAGAAAATGCAAATAGCAAATAGAAAATAGCAAATGAACTTGGAAAAAATTCCAGAAAATTCTAGAAAATATATCTAAGCACATAGAATCTAAATAAAATAGTTTTGCCAATTGTTGATGTTGGGATTAACCCTAACAAATTATTTTAACATGAAAGTCTATATTAAGCTTTTAATTTAAATTCAAATAAAATGAAAATGGTGAGCTTTTCAACTAGCAACTAATTGAAAGATTTTCAAAGGCCAAAAAGTTGGGATGGTACATATACTAAGCCCAACTGTCCAATTGTTCTATGGAATGTTGTGGTTATCACTTTGATAGTATTTTCAAAATGAAACCTCTTGGCAGCAACAACTCTGCAAAATTGTTCTTCAACAGAGTTTTTCGCTCGGAACTTCAATGTCCTGGTCATATAGAATCATAAGAAAATGTGGTGGTTTACCACTGGCAACCATCAGTATAGCCAGTCTTTTAGCAAGCCAACCAAACAACTTAAAGCTATGGGACTATGTACAGAAATGTTTAAGCCCCAATTTGAGTAATCCGCCAGGCAATAGTGAACAACAATCAAATGCCAAATCAACTGGACTTACCTAAGTCCTCTGCTGCGGCAGTGCTCGTTGCGGCAACCCCTGTGCCCCGACCCCTGCCGCTTCCGCCACCACCGTCTGGGATGTTGCCACGACCATATGTGCCCCGACCCCTGCCGCTTCCTCTGCCGCTTGCACCACCAGTGTCTGGGATGCTACCGCGACCATCTATGTCCCGACCCCTGTCGCAGACTCAGGGGATCGGGAGTCCGGACTCAGGAGCCCCGTCCATGCCCGATGCCCCTAGCCAGTGGAGAAGAGACCAAGAAGATGAGAGATGGGGAGAGAAGAGGGAGAGGAGGAGGCGAGACTTGGGATTCTGGAACTCATGAGTCCGGACTCCGGACGCACCGATGCAGGAGTAGAAGAGCTCACCTCACGGAGTGTCGGCGCCGCCGACTGAGCCACTGCCCATTGCCGGAGCCGGCTGGCCCATTCTTTGGCCGTCATTGCCGACAGAGCTCATCACGCCCGGGGACCTCACGGACGGGGCAAACGCGCAGGTGAGGAGAGCTGGTGGCACCGCAGAGGGACCTCATGACCTCATCCTCGCGCGCGCCCGCCTAAGCTCGATTTGGGAATCGGCCGCCAAAATCGCTTCGTCGCGTGAGGGAGTAGGAGTTAGGGCTGGCGAGCGAAGAAGAAGGCAGACTGAAGGCTGCGGTTGGATGGGTCAGCCTCCGAATTCAAAATGGGCCGAATATTTTTGGCGATCATCATTTCCTCTTGGGTGACCGGTAAGGCCGATTTTTGCCGTGTCGCCGATATTCGCGAGAATTGTTTTCACTTTGCCCGGACAATGGCATCTCGCCCACATCAGCGTCACAACAACTCGCCATTGCGCCAATAGGGCACCGACCACAGCCACCGGAACTAGGTGGTGAAGCCGTTTGAGTGCTACGCTTTCACAAGCTGGAGTTTCCCATCTATGATGGGAAGGGGGATCTTCTTGGGTGGCTGAATCACTGCGAACAATTCTTTTGTGGTCAGCCCAAGTTTCAACAAAGTTTAGATTTTGAAACTCAAGTTTCAACAGGTTTCAGACAAAAAGAGTTTCAAGAAGTTTCAGCAAGTTTCAAGAAGTCTCGTGAAAATATTTTAAAAGTTTCAAGTTTCAGTGAGTTTTGCGTATTTTTAGAAGTTTCTAAAAGATTCCAAGAAAGTTTCGAGCCCAAGTTTCAACAAGTTTCCGATTTTAGAACTCAAGTTTCAGATTTTGGAAATCAAGTTTCAACGAGTTTCAGACAAAAGAGTTTCAAGAAACTCGTCGTTTCGATGCAAAATAGAAAAAAAAATTGGAATAAGATTTGAAGAAACATAGCAAAATGTTCAGAGAGATGTTGTGGATTGGGACAAGGGAATGACGATGCATCACTAAAAACTAACTCGGGGTTCGCAATGGTTCATGTCGATCCGGCAGCACCAGAGACCGTCCCTCACTCCTGGCAGCTTACTACGCCAGGGATCACGGGTTGTGATCGCCGCTGCAAGACAGACACATTTGGCCTAGTGCCTCATAGGCCTCACGCCAGTGCTAGCTGGACCAGGCTTGAGAATAGAAGCACCATGAATGGAGAGAGATAATGGACTGGTGGGAAGGGAATCGAGATTTGGAAGTGGGCGATGGATAAGGTTGATCTGACGGATGCAACTGTTTGTGGCTAGTTGATCAGACGTGAGATTATTGTCCCGTTAAAAATACCAACGAAGCTATAGCGTTTTCTAGATTTTCTCTAATTTTGATCCCCTAACCTTATCCATCAAGATTTCGTTAAGAGTAGGCATTGCCTCGTGTAATCGGCTCCATCAGGTCAATACACATGTTGAAACTTGCGTACATGCGTCATTCTGAAAACAAACCAATCAACCGTAATCACTCTTCAACTTAAAAGCAGAAGTGCAAATAGAGGTAAAAGGACCACGCATCTCCCTATATAATTTCATGGGTGGGAAATAGATAGATGCTCCATCACCTGTATAGCTTCCTTAAATTTCACTTTACGTTACGTTCGTTACTCTTTGCACTGCAAATCGGCAACGCTCCTCTACCCGTAATCTCCACGTACGGGGAAAAAAAAACTCCAACCAAACCTGCCTCCGCGTCCGTTCAATGGGTACTGCGACCATCGTCAACCGTCACGGCCTGGCACCACCCGCCGGTCGCCTGCTCCCACGTGCCGTCCGTGTGGCCATCAATCCCTATCCTCTCCCTTCCCCACGCCCTCCTCCCTCCGCTCCCACCCTTTCCGCGCACTCCACTCGTCGTCTCCCCACCCACCACTGCTCCCCGAGCGCAAATGTCGGACGGCGGCGGCGCCGGCGAGCAGCTCAGCGACCGGCAGAAGCGGGAGATCGCCGTCTGGTTCCTCTCCAACGCCCCCGCCGGCGAGATCCACTACGTCGCCAAAGGCAACCGCCCACTTCGCGCCACCTCCTCTGATCCCTCTGCGTAATTTTGGCTCTATCCCGTGTGGTTATTTGACTCCTATCCGAATGCGTGGGTGGGGTGCGCAGATGTGCGCGCACTGCTGGGGGACGAGGCGGTGTACGAGGCCGCGGCCGCGGAGGCCTTCCCGGAGTACAACAAGGCGCACCTCGTGTCCCTCGAGCTCCCCGATTGCAGCGGCGATGTGAGCATCTCTGTTCCGGCTTATGTTTGCTGATGTGCTTCGACTTTGCCTGTTCTCACGTGTACTGGTGATTAATTTGGAAATGGTAGGTTATATTTGCGATAGGATTGTAATTCGTAAACCAGCGGTTAAGACTTCAGAAATCTGGCTTCTTAGGCAATTAAAGGTAGATCACCCCCGACTATTGTTTTCGTGGTGTTTGGATTCAGTAGACTTGGAGGGACTACAGAACTGTAGTTTATGAAGAATAGGAAAAACATTATGGTAGATCTCTCTTTGATCACATGAGTCATGAACAGGGTATGATGCCTTGCGTGTGCTTGCTGGCCGAATGTTGATTTCAGTTGTGTGATAAATGCCTGCAGATAATCATCACAACTTATGGAGAGCTTGACAAGAACAATTATCTGGACCCTAGGACTGCGCAAGTTGCAACTGTGGACCATATTAAGCAGGTAATGTTGCAGGATGCACATGATGTTACTCATGGTTATTTAGCTTAATATGCCTATTATACACATTAAGATCCAATCTTTTAAGTTTTAACACACAAGAAAACCTAGCAGCTATTTTATACTCATGGACCATATTATGCCTATTATCACTACTGAACAATAGCTGATCATCTTAGGGGAATAAGCATGGCTTGCATCTTGACCTTGATGGTCTGACTATTCTGATACTTTTGAGTTTTGACAAATTGCCCAGGGCATCTCTGGACTCTGGTTGTTATCTCTTACCTAAGTTTATGCAGCGTTTACACATTTTGCAAATTATGCAGCATAAAATGACATATTTCATGAAGATGTCATATAGATGTGATATTGTCTACAATTCCGCATAGATTAGTGATGTTATCCTCTTCTGGTTTATAATATTACTGAGGAATAGATCTGGATATGAAATAACCATATGTTTGGATTTGCTGCACTTAAATCAACTTTATATCTTTCAATAAAATAGCTCAAAAGCAGGAACATGAAACAAGACTTTTCCAATTTATCTCATACCCTACTCCCAACACCACCACCAGCAGTATTAGGTTTCACTAGCTAATATCTCGGGCTTGTACTAGATTGAGGTGTTTGGTAAAGCGTTGTTTTTTTTTAATAGATAGACGTGGGATTCTTTTTGTTTTTTCTCACCTTTTTTTGTCACTAAAAGATTGACCCTCCTGCATTAAATGTAATTCATCTTGTTTTGTCTGCATGTTCAAAGACCTGTACAAAATTGAGGCCTGCTGTAGACGAGGAGCTTCCTTCAGCATACATTGAGGAGTTTAGGTATATTAACTCCGCCACTTTCTGTTCCTGATTTCTTACTTTTCCATATCACATTGCTGGCCAATATATGATCTGTAATCTTATGTATTTTATACAGGAGTTCTTTAGATGTTGAATTGTCCAAATATGTTGGCAAAGCTTATCCAAAAGGGGTATGTGCTGTTTATTGTACCAGTGGAAAGGATGTAGAGGGACCAGGAGCTGATTTTGGTTTGGCAGTAGTTATTTCTGGTGCTAGACGCAGTCCACAAAACTTTTGGTATGTTGTCCGACTTATGTTTGCTACCTCTCTGTTGTTAAAGAAATTTACGTTGTTTTCCTTGATCTGGCACCTATAAATCAGTTACTTTGGTCTGGATTATAATAATATTGAAAGTTTCTGCTGACCCGATTTTATCATTAAAGGTGATTATTTGTTTCCAGTTTATCCTCTATATATTTCAGATCCTTATTTAGGAAATTTCTAGAAATTTAGATTTTATCTGTGTATCCTTGCATTCCTTGAGAGCCTATTTTCATTATGCAGCTTTTGGATCTTAGATTTGTAGCTCTACGAATTTCATTTCCCCTCTAAACTAATCATTTGGCTTGTGGCTATCCTGTTTATCATCTGCTTACGGTATTTTACGATATGTTTAGTACTTGTACATTCTTTCTTAAGAATTTAGTACTTATGCTTTGTTTGAAGACTTGTTTAACATAATATGTCACTAGACCACTTGAAGTACGCTCCTTGTAGGTTTGATTTTTTAATCATTTAGTGTCTGATGGATGCAACTTAATACTGTGTCATCCAGCAATGGCAGCTGGCGTTCAATTTGGACTATGGAATTCAGCGATGAGTTGCAATTTGTTGAAATTAAAGGAAAGATACAGGTTTGCTATTTTACTTAGCTGAAGCTAGAAACATGGTTAATTAATCTTATTGTTAATAAAGGTAGTAACTTCTATAGTATATCACTTACATGTACACCAGGTAGGTGCTCATTATTTTGAAGAGGGAAATGTGCAGCTGGATGCTAACATCGATTGCAAGGACTCCACCATATTGCAGGTTAGTTCATGCAATAATTTTGAGCCCTATGATGACATCCTTTTCTTCTGACCTCATAGTAGTTGTCCATCCACTGTTTGCGCGGGTAGAACTTTGTGGAGGCTAACATGCCGTGGCCTCCCCTTTCATTTCAACAACCTCACATGCATAAGTAGAGGGCTAAAGACGGAAAGTCATGAACCTTTGGTTGTCACTTTGCTGCTGTAGTATGCCTGGCTTGCATAGCTGACTACATCCTACAATTCTTATGCATTTTTTGGAAAAATTATGTTCCTTTTTTGATATATTATTCTCTCCAACTCTGTTGCACATTCACATTAGTATGTGCTCTGCATTCATCTACGTGGATTCAGAAGTCAGAACCTTAAAAATATCATCTGCACTTGATCAGAGTTTGTGGCTGGTAGTTTGGGTTCTTGCAGATACTACATTGGTGCAAACAGTTACAACAAAAAGACCCATTTTTATTTATCTTTATTTGGGGAAGTGATCAACCTGTGACAGATTTCCATTTCTAATTTCACTTTGCTGGATTGCCCAAGTAAAAATGTCAGGTTTATGCAAGTTCACCTCAAGCATGAGTAGCTTTTCATCTTCAAAAAAAGGATGGCTAGCTCCCCTATTTCTTTTCTTTTGTAGCTGTCTGTGGAGTTTGTGCGTATGTGTATGCACTATTTGCATTTCGGGAGGATACGTGTCTTGGCGTCATTGACTCATTGCTGTGGTATAGGATTTGCATTTCACAGTGCTGCCTTGAGTATGCTTGAACCCCTGACCATGCCTCTGACGTTCTTTCTTTTTACCGAAAACAGCAGGAGAGGCTCCTGCTGTGTTATATATATTAATAAGGAAAGTTATGTACAAAAGAGAAGAGCAAAACCAACGAAACTATTTGCACGAAAATTATAAAGAAGCTAGCCATGATGAAATACTAGGTCAAAGATCTTCTTTCACTCTGTGCAAATGCAGAGTGACTTCCTCCTTAAACTTCCTTTTCCATTCAGTAAAAGAAGGGGAGATTTGCTTAAAAAATTGCCCATTTGTTTGTTTCCATATATGCCAAGCAGCTACAATGAAGATGTCCATGAAAAAAGAACTTTGGAATGCTTCCTTTGCCTGCAACAATTTCTCAAAGAAAGTCCCTGAAGAACACCAATGAAACCTGAGATAGTCCTAGCAGTCTTTTACTGAATGAATAGTTAAGGAATAGATGTTCAATTGTTTCCTCGTCATCAATGTCACAGAGAACACAGCATTCATCAAGGCCAATGTTATAATGTCTTCGTTTTAGCATGTTCCTTGTATTGAGCCTATCACTGACGTTCTATTACTTCTGTTTCAGTCCCCTGAAGACTGTGCACTCTCAATAACTAACATCATTCGACATCATGAATCCGAGTATTTGTCGTCTCTGGAGGTTGGAATCTGTCTGTTGTTTATTTAAGCTTAGATAATAACACAGTGAATAATGCCTTTTCCCCCTTTGGGCACAGGAATCATACTTGAATTTGTCTGATGCAACCTTCAAGGTAGACCGAGGCGGTAGTAAACAATTTGACAATTTACATGGCAGTGACAATGCTGGATTATTGCTGTTATCTTTACGTATCCTTTGTTTCACATATGTTATAACTGATTGTGTCTTGTGCACAGGATCTTCGGAGGAAACTTCCAGTTACCCGTACTCTTTTCCCATGGCATAGCACACTAGCCCTCAGCCTTACAAGAGACCTCGCCAAAGAACTAGCTCTAGGAAAATGAAGCTTGTGGAGGCCAGGCCATTAGGTAGCTTCGTATGGAATTTTTATCTCCATGCTATTTGCTGTTCTGTAGACTGTACAATTGATATCATGTAACCAGCATGTTTCTTCTTTTGACTTAATGAGCTTCCACGTATCGGTGTAAGGGCTTGTTTGAAACGGCTGTGGTTTTTCTAAAAAGCGGCTTTCGGTTGTACTGCAGGCCTGAACGACTGTTGGCTGAATAGCTGGATTAAAGTGGTTTGGTGTTTGGCTGTCTGGTTTTTAGGTAGGCTGGTTGTAGCTTCCAAAATAGGAAAAGTTTTAAATGCCTCTGAGGACAGTAACGGCTTGTTTGATACCGTTTAAAGCAATTAACAACATTTAATGAGAACTAACGATAGTCGATGTTAATTAACGACGTTAAATGCAATTAACAACATTTAAAGATAATAAACTAGTACAATTGATGATATTTAACGATAATTACCGGAATTAGGGCAATTGATCGCATTTGACGATGACTACCTCAATTAGCATAATTGATCGCATTTGATGATGGTTACCGCAATTGATCGTATTTGATGATGGTTAACACAACACATTGTAATTTAGCACAATAAGATATAATTAATGTAATTAACGGCAATTACTACAGTAAACAAATATTACATGAGAGGTAAAATAATCTTCCAAAGAGTAGAAGCATAATTTGAATAATCTAAAATAAATATAAGGCAACAAGCCCACAAAAAAAAACAAACAAGACTTTTAATAAGATTTATATAGCAAGATCTATGAAAATAAAATTTTGCATGCAACTATAAACAATGAACAATTTATTACACAAAAAATTACATCCATTAGCAACAAGTCAAACATATAGCTCAAACATATAACATAAAATCGGCCGAAATTTGTTGAAAAAATCGGTTAGATTTCAACCAAAAATCAGTGGCAACAAAATGTATTCCAGAATTCAAGTATCAGATACAAAATGCATTACAAAATGGATGATATCATTCAGATTACAGAATTCATAGCTCAATGGCTCAAACTGCTTATCAGATTACAGATTTCATGGAGCAAAAACAACAAATGATTTTAAAAAAAACTACAATAAATCATGGATCATTCATTATACTTTCTATTTGTCCAAACAAAAACCTGAAAATCAGAATAAGCTTTATTATTTTGAAGCACAAAACATCATCTGTTCAATATATCATTACTATGATCAATCATGATTTTTTATATCATTTCTTGTTTTCTGATATCCTTCACAGGTTATAACCTAGGAAGTTAATTCACAGGTAATCATTTGCTGTTTTCTGATATCCTTCACAGGATTAGAGGACAACAATTAATGAATATTTTGCATGGTGGACACATGTATACTGAAGTCCCAACTGACAACACAGGCTTATTGAGATTTGAGAGATGACGAAAGTAGATACAGAAATCAATCATTAAAAATAGATATTTGTGCAACTTGTCAGTAAGATGTGAGTTAATCAAAACGGAGTTAAAGAATTCAGAATGTGAGTGCTGAGTGTTGACATCTTATACTTCAATTTGAACTACCAGTAGCCAACTGTTTTAGTATAACTATGTTGATGTTAGTTCAGCATTTAGTTATCAAATGAGTTAACATATAATGCGGGAGACGCAATCATCCAAATGCCAAGAATATATGCAGCATACGAATCAGATAAAAGTTGACCAAATCAGATCATGCAGAAAGTTGCTTTCTCTGTGAATAGAACTAACAACAAACTGCAAACTCCACTGAACTTGACTAGGCAAACAACAGTTTATTGGTACATCTCCTCATCAACCAATTGTCCATACCAATCCTACTTCTGTCTTCGAATCTTTATGCTAGTAAATATACCCTAAAGTAAACAATTAAATGCTTAAAGCTTATTTGCCAAACTACATCACAGAAACTTGGTTCGAATTCTTGGCTGCTGTGTAGAGAGAGATGAAAAGCTGTTGATTTATGAGTGTCAGCATCGGCATCCATGTCCTTGGTGAACTTGGTCGGGTTCACGGCCCTCTTTCCTGCAAGAATTGACGCCGACCGCTGAAAATGGAGGGGTCGCTTTCTCCATGGCTCGGGGTCGAGGCCACCACACAGATCAGGTAGGAGGAGGGGTGGCGCAAGGGGAGGGGTGGCGTCGCGTGGGGAGGAGAAGGGGCGGTGGCGAGTGGGGAGGAGGGGCGGCAACGCCAGCGCGGGAGGAGGAGGCTGAGGGAGGAGGCGGAGGTCGGGACGGCGCCGTCGGGAGGAGGCGGAGGTCGGGAGCGAGCGGAGTTGGCGTGCGGCTGTAAGATCGAGGTGGCCGACTAGAGGGGGGTGAATAGGCGGTTTTAAGAACTTTATCGGGCTAAACCAATAAATAAATGCGGAAGCTAATAGCGAATTGGTTTTGCACAATTAAAATCTAAATCAACTAGGCTCAACTAAGTGCACGGACAATATGAACACAATACAATATGAGCAATCATACAAGATATATAAGCAATTAAAGCAAGAAAGTAAATTGCTCAAAGTAAAGCACAAGTAAACACAAGATGACACGATTATGTTTTACCGTGGTGTTCGGAGACTTGCCGGTCTCCCCTAATCCACGTTGAGGTAAGCCCAACCCGCGTTGGACCGGCTCCTCAAATGAGCACACACCTCCGAGGTAAGTCCAACACTTGGACCGGTTCCAAACCGAACCAACACCTCGCTCAACTATGGTTGCTCTTCCTCCACTCCGGAGATGGCGAGCACCAAACCACTCACAACCGTCGGGTCTTCTCACAAGCTTCTTGAGAAGGTCACCGAGCACGACGCCTCCACGCCGTCTAGGTGTCGGCAAACACCAAGAGTAACAAATCCGAACTTTCACTTGAACTAATCAAGTGTCAACGCTCACGTGGATACACAATCCACTACCTAAGGCAACACATGCACTTAGGGTTTGCTCTCTAATCTCACCAAGTGCAACACATGCACAAAAGAGAATAGAGACTTGCTCTTAGCTCAAAGAATGAGTGTATCACTTAACAATGGCACCATCAACCTCTCCCAACCGGCCAAGGTGGCTATATATAGCCCACCCACAAAAACTAGCCGTTGGGAGACAAACCCCTGAAAAAATCAGGGCAATCGGAAGTTCCGCCGTGCAAAGGCCGGAACTACCGCATGAGAGAGAAAAGGCACCGCAACGGCTATGTCAGACGAGAAACTAGCCGTTTGATTTTTAGTGCGGAACTACCGCCAACTAAATATCGGAAGTTCCGATTATTCGGAAGTTCCGCTCAACACATAGCGGAACTACCGCACATTGAATTTTGGCTAAGTCCCCAAAATGGTGCTTCTCTGGAAAAAAAACCAACCGCCGGTTTTCGGAGCAACCGATTAATCGGAAGTTCCGCTAGTTACACTCCGGAACTTCCGCACTTGGAAAATCGGCTAAGTCCCTAAACCGCGCTCTCTGGAAAAATCAAGCGCGGAAAATCGGACGGTCAAAGTGCGGAACTTCCGCCGTTAAGCGCGGAACTTCCGATTTTCCGAGAAATCGAAATGGCTTTTCAACAACTTCAATTGCAAAACACATTTGCTAATTGACAAGCCATGCCAACAAGAGTCACAAGCAAGATTCCCAACAAGTTGCAAAACACATTTGCCAACTTTTGGAATCATACCACAAGGAAAAAGGTACATGGACTTACACCATTTGCAAAACGCATTTGCAAACTTAAGTCACATGCTACAAGGGTTGAATGCATGAGCATCGGCTATTTGCAAAACACATTCGTAAATAATAGCTCCATGCATAGATGAGCTAGAGCAAATATAATGAGCTATCAACACATGACTAACTCAAACTACTAGTCAAGATCCCTCTTAATAGTACGGCAAACCTATACTAGCAATCCGGTCTATCAACCAAACACCGAGACCGGTAAAAGACTAGGAACACATCCTTAGCCCTAGCTAGTCATACCTTTGCCTTGCATCTTCTTGAAGATTGATGACGCACATCAACACTTCAAGTCCGGGTCCTGACTTTGACAATCATCAACTCATGATGATTTCTTCACTTGGGATCTTGTCTTGAACATCATCAACACATGATGATTTCTCCATCCCGAGTCTTCACATGCATCAACACATGATGCAATCCTTCACTTGACCTCCATCAACACATGATGGGTCTTCTCTTGTCTTGATGATCAACTCATGATCATCTCTTCTTGATAAGCATTAACTCATGATGCATCATTCACACCAAGCTCTTGACTTGATGATCAACTCATGATCATCCCAAGTCTTCATCATCTGGAACATAACCTATATATCCAACTCATGAAAATGTTAGTTCCACAATGTGATCATCACTAATTACCACACCATACCATTAACTCATAATGGTGGGACAAGATACATCAATCTTTCCCTCTTTGGTAATTGATGATAACCACTTAAATTCTCATAAATTTAATGATGATAAATGAGAGAACAATTGAGTATATAAACTACACAAGTTATATATGCTCTGACATGAGTATACAAGAACTACACAAGTTCTATATACTCATAACATGAGTATATACGAACTACACAAGTTTTGTATACTCAAAGGTTTTGTTTCAACGTAAAGATCCTTAGTATATGTGGAAAATGGAATATGGATCAATACTAATGAAACCACAAAGTATAGGATAAAACTCCCCCTAAATGTGTGCATACACAAATGTGTAATGAGGTCATATGCACATATTCCAGTTTAACTTAAGGTTGAGTTCAATCCTATATTTTGGATCCGAGAAATGCAACATTATATAAATTGAGATGTCGATTGCATACCTCGTTGTGTTTCACCTTTATATCCAAATGATACTACACAAAGATAATACTTGATAAAAGAGTTAGTCTCATATTTAGATTTGTCATTAATCACCAAAACAATCCATTAACTCATAATGGCGGGTCTAGATCTTTCAATCTCCCCCTTTTTGGTGATTGATGACAAATCCATTATCAATAACAACATTTGGATATTCATAGATATAAGAAAAGAATTTAAACTAAGGAACTATGTCTATGCATCATATGAGGTGAAACATAAAGCATTAAACAAAATGCATATGAAAACATTTCCCCCCTTACACAGCTAATGCATATATTTTCCCTCTTTTGGCATGTCTAAACAAATCAAACATCCAAATGAAGAATATTGATAAACACATTCTCCCCCTTTTGGCATGAATCACCCAAAAAAACACAAAATAAATCTTAGCCAAGGGAGCCTTTGCAAATCGATACCACTTGCAAAAAATTAAGGTTGGTCACAAAAAGTATGAATTGAACTTATATGACCAAGGGGGTAATTTTGTTCTCAAGATGTGAGAGGAGAAACAAGGATAGGTTACAAACCTATTGATCATAGCATTCTCCCATTGTAAATCAAAACATTGAGAACCACTTGAAATGATAGTTGAAACAAATTCAACTAACCTCCCCTTCTTTGAAAAGAAATTTAGATAATCTCTCATTTTATCAATTTTTACAAACTATGTTGAGAGAGATTTTCATAAAAAATTTGACAGAATTTCTCTTGTAAAGAAGGACATCCACGACAGGAGACAAGAGGATATAATCAACCACAAATATATTCATTCAAAATCACATCTCATCCACATCTCATGCAAAATAAAAATCATGACATAAAAGACATGTTCTCACACAAAGTAGCAAAAGATAGCATAGCCAAAATGAGAGTCATACAACCAAGTAGTCATAAAAGATATTACAATTTTTGCATACAAGGTCTAATGACCTAAATAGAACAAATGGCTCTTGCTCGTGAGGAGGGTCTTGAGGATGATCATTGGAGGAGCAAGCAGGATGATCGGCGGGAGGACCACCGGGAGGAGAGCGGCGGCGCCGCCCAAAAGCGAGCAGTGGAGGAAGCGCTCTGCGAATCTGGCTGAAAGCGCATCAAGACTGGCAGTGTGGGCGTCGAGCCTAGAAGTGGTCGCCTCCTGGAAAGCATCCAGTCTGGAAAAGGTGGCTGCCTCAAATGCATCCAGTCTAGAAGTGGTTGCTGCCTGGAAGGTATCCTGGGATGCCCTCATTTCCAACAAGGTGGCATAAATCGATCCATAGTGGCTTGACCTTGTGGAGGAACAAAGCAGCGGCAGGAGGTGCAACCAGGTTCTTCTCTGGAGCGCCTAAGATTGGCGAATTGGAGGACCTTCTCTTGGTTTATAGGCTTTATCTTTGAAGGTAAAGCTCCATTATATCCAGTCTGTCGAATGATCAAAGCCATAATATAAGGTGCAAAGTTTATCCGTTTGACTCGATCATTCTTTGTTCCTGCTATCTCCCTTATGATGACATCCACTACATCAAACTTTCTTCCATGCATGATGCATTCCAAAATATTCGGACATGTCCTCTAATGGCATCATAATTCCCGCTCTTTGGTAACATAGTATGATTAATGATCCTATTTACCAAGTGGGAATAGGAAGAAGCCTGTTATCTTACGAGGATAAATCTCTGTGTAGTGTCATAGAATTCAGTCCAAGCTGAAAGAGGGAGAACTGTTCCATCATAGATTTGCTCATATTCGCTTGACTGGATATTCAGTGCATTTTCAAAAGCACGCTTTGTGCAAGAATATCTCACTGTCCCTGTCATCCAAGTGAGCTGAGAAAAATCAGGAGGAATGCACACTGTGGCATAGAACTGTCGGATGATCTCATCACTATAATTGTATTTTATTACCACAAAGTTGTGAATCCCAGCTCGCTGAAAGAGCCTGTAGGTACCCTCATATTTGTCAAGCCCGTTGAGGTAGGACCAATTAACATACTTGTGATCAGCAAAGGGTTTGTTTGGTCCATAGAAAAGATCATAGACTTGTCTTTGAAACTTTGTATGAAATCGAGGGTCATCACTATTTCCAGGAAGTGAGTATTGATCTTTAGTCCGAAGAAGCGTGTAATCGTCTGCTGTGAGAGCCTTAAGATCAATTTCAATCTCTTCCGGTTCACCTAACTCCTCATCAGATTCAGACCCTTCTTCTGATGCACTTTCTTCAGTTTCAGAATTTTCAGATTCTTCCTCATTTCTTGAAGAAGATGCACCGGCATCTGAATAGCTCTTCGGGACAGAAACCTTCATCCTAGGCATCTTCAAAAACAATAATGGATGAAGTGTCAAAGGATGATTCAAAAGAAAATGAAAATCTCAGGTTCTGTCAGGATAATCGGAAGCTCCGCAGGTTGACCGCCGGAACTACCTCTAGCGGAAGTTCCGCGCTATTAACGGCGGAAGTTCTGATTTTCCTGGCCGACTCTAGGGCAATGAAAATTTTTGATTTTTCAGTATTTTGATGGATTGAGTCCATGGAATCGATGCATAAACATCATACAATACTGAATAAACTAGTTTGCCCAAGAATCTACCACAGATTTCATCGACATTTCATTTTCCCCAAAATCTTGACCTAGGGTTCATGAGAGGCATAGATCCAAAGGAGAATTGGAAATACCTTGAGGAAAGGTGTGATTGAACCCTGGAGAAGCAATTGGTCGGTTGAGATTTGAAGAAAAACCGAAGATCAATCAAGGAGTTTGGTGGAGTCTTGGAGAGGAGAAGAGGAGGGCTCGGGAGAGAAAAGAAGAACAGCGGCTGAAGGGAGAGAGAAAAAGCGGAGGAACCGCAGTGCATTAAAGACTCTCAGCTACCGGAAAACGGAAGTTCCGTATTTCAAAAGCGGAAGTTCTGGACATCGGAAGTTCCGCGCCTGGAGTGCCGGAAGCTCCGATTTTCCTGACGCTTCGGAAGAGAGCTGAAAACGGAAGCTCCGCAATTCAACAGCGGAAGTTCCGGAAAACGGAAGTTCCGCGCCTAGAAGGCCGGAAGTTCCGATTATCCTGACACTTCAGGAAAGATCTTGGAATTTGATTTTTATGCAAATGATCCCTAGTTTTGCACTCAAATAAATATCATTCAGGATCATTGTACATTAAAAAGACTAATGTCTATCCAAGAAAATAATTTTTATGAATTTAGTTTTGATTTTGCAAATGAAGCCTCATTTTCATGAAATTAATCAAAACAACTCAGAGAAAACATTTTGTTGATTTTAAAGCATCCAATTTTGTGTATGAGTCATAAATACCATTTTGAACCCTTTCATATGAAAATTTTGGTTCATATGGAAAGACTCACTTAAGTGCTAGAAAGTGACCACTTAGGTCAAAGTAGGATTTTGGACGAATTTCAAAATCAAATAACTTTTTCTAGGTTGGTCTTTTGGAAATCTTTTGAATACCAAAAATGGTTAGAATAACCAACTCTAGGATTTTTCTTTTGTCAAGATTTTCAAATTCCTTTTAGAATAGATTTTACACAAGAATCCAGTTTTGGTCAAAAACAAGATACTATAATGTAAGATTTTGGACATAAACTCATTTTCACTTTAAAATAGGTTTTTCTAAAGCCAAAACCTTTGGTAAATCTTTGAAAAGCATTTGTATACCTTTTGCAACTAGTTTTTCAAAGAATTACTAATAATTATGAAATTTTTGACTTTTGGCTAAAAGGCTTATTTTTAAAAAACGATACTAGCACTTAATTTATTTGGGCACATTTAGGGATGTGATATACATGGCTATGATTTAGCACTCCCCCTTAATGTGTCACATCCATCTTGCTCAAGATATTAATAATGAACATTATGAACATAGAGCAAGAACACCCCTTTTAAAAGGATTTTCATGAAATGCAACCTACACAAGGCATAAGGGGCTAGATACTTCAATGTAAATACTTGTTACCGAGATGGCATTGGTTTTTGATGTGAAACGATTATCCTCAAACTTGGCTCCAATTTGATATATGAAGAAATCCATCTTTATATGAATAAGCCAAGCCTCCAATGCCTCTCCAAGTACCTATTAAGCATTTAATCGCATTTTGGTACCCAATACTTGGTTGGGTCCACGAATGTTAGTCACAATAGATTTGGGCACCCAAATGGCCCTCACAAAAGTATTAGGTGAACTAACATTCCTAGCAAACACATTGCCATTAATATCCTTCCTAAGCAAATAATGATCATTATAAATAATGGGCTTAGGAGTGATACCTTTGGGACAATCCTTACTCATATGTCCCTTTTCCCGGCAATTGTAGCAAGTTCGAAATTTGTATTCATCTTTTACCTTCTTTACTTGCTCCTTGCCGGTTCGCCTCTTCTTTGATTACAATTTCTTGTCATTCACTTTGTTTGGGCACACGGAGGCGAAGTGACCCTTTCCTTTGCATCCATGGCACTTGATATTCTTCGTGTGCCTTGCGTTGTGCCTTGTCTTGCTTGTCTCCTTTTTCTTAGGAGTGAAGCCAATTCCACTCTTATCTTGCAAGCGTCTTTGCTTGCTCAATATATCGTCAAGAGTGGCCTTCCCTTTTAGGCCTCTTTCCAAGTCATTCTTCAATTTGTTGACTTGGGCCTTGAGCTCATTGTTTTCCTCTACAATGTTAGTATTGCAAGATATGGAGGAAATATGAGCATCTATTTTGGAGCAACAAGGCATATCAATTAAATCCTCACATGAGGTGGATACACTAACCTTAGATGAAATGCATGAGGTAGAAGCTATACATGGCAAATCATCTAATAAATTACATTCAATGCCTATATCCACCTTAGAGCTATTTAAATTATTTAGGAGGAGAGCTTCATGTTCGTCTTTTAGAACATCATAATCATTTTGAAGAGAGACATGCTCTTTCTTCAAAACTTTGAATTTTAATTTCTCCTTTCCTAAATATTCATTGAGCTCTTCTAGCATATCCATCAACTCATCATATGAAGGCTCATCGTTGTTATTTACCTCATTATTACCTTTAGCCATGAAGCATTGAGTTGATGTGGAGGGAGTTGAGGAGTCCTCATTTTCGTTGTCGGAGCTTGAAGTTGAGCATTCTTCTTCCGACATCCATTCTTGTGTGCAATCATCACTAGTTGAAGTGGACAATTCATATTGATCTTGAATATATGTCCACATCTCATGAGCGTTCTTGAGATTGCATACCTTGTCAAATATATCTACGCTCAAAGCACTAAATAAGGCGTTAGTAGCTTGAGCGTCGAGATGTAAGCATTTCTCTTCCTCAATGGTTGGAGCAAAATGATCCAATGGAGGAGAAAAGCCTACATCTACAATCCGCCATATTTTCGGACTCATGGCCCTAAAATAACAAGACATGCGGATTTTCCATTGAGCATAATTTGTGCCATCAAATAGAGGTGCTTCACCTAGGTGCACTAAATCTCTAGTTGCCATCCTTTACTCTCTAGACGGTTAAGTCTAATAAATGAGAGACCAAGCTCTGATACCAATTGTAAGATCGAGGTGGCCGACTAGAGGGGGGTGAATAGGCGGTTTTAAGAATTTTATCGGGCTAAACCAATAAATAAATGCGGAAGCTAATAGCGAATTGGTTTTGCACAATTAAAACCTAAATCAACTAGGCTCAACTAAGTGCACCGACAATATGAACACAATACAATATGAGCAATCATACAAGATATATAAGCAATTAAAGCAAGAAAGTAAATTGCTCAAAGTAAAGCACAAGTAAACACAAGATGACACGATTATGTTTTACCGTGGTGTTCGGAGACTTGCGGTCTCCCTAATCCACGTTGAGGTAAGCCCAACCCGCGTTGGACCGGCTCCTCAAATGAGCACACACCTCCGAGGTAAGTCCAACACTTGGACCGGTTCCAAACCGAACCAACACCTCGCTCAACTATGGTTGCTCTTCCTCCACTCCGGAGATGGCGAGCACCAAACCACTCACAACCGTCGGGCCTTCTCACAAGCTTCTTGAGAAGGTCACCGAGCACGACGCCTCCACGCCGTCTAGGTGTCGGCAAACACCAAGAGTAACAAATTCGAACTTTCACTTGAACTAATCAAGTGTCAACGCTCACGTGGATACACAATCCACTACCTAAGGCAACACATGCACTTAGGGTTTGCTCTCTAATCTCACCAAGTGCAACACATGCATAAAAGAGAATAGAGACTTGCTCTTAGCTCAAAGAATGAGTGTATCACTTAACAATGGCACCAGCAACCTCTCCCAACCGGCCAAGGTGGCTATATATAGCCCACCCACAAAAACTAGCCGTTGGGAGACAAACCCCTGAAAAAATCAGGGCAATCGGAAGTTCCGCCGTGCAAAGGCCGGAACTACCGCATGAGAGAGAAAAGGCACCATAGCGGCTATGTCGACGAGAAACTAGCCGTTTGATTTTTAGTGAGAACTACGCCAACTAAATATCGGAAGTTCCGATTATTCGAAAGTTCCACTCAACACATAGCGGAACTACCGCACATTGAATTTTGGCTAAGTCCCCAAAATGGTGCTTCTCTGGAAAAAAACCAACCGCCGGTTTTCGGAGCAACCGATTAATCGGAAGTTCCGCTAGTTACACTGCGGAACTTTCGCACTTGAAAATCGGCTAAGTCCCTAAACCGCCGCTCTGGAAAAATCAAGCCGCGGAAAATCGGACGGTCGGAGTGCGGAACTTCCGCCGTTAAGCCGGAACTTCCGATTTTCTGAGAAATCGAAATGGCTTTTCAACAACTTCAATTGCAAAACACATTTGCTAATTGACAAGCCATGCCAACAAGAGTCACAAGCAAGATTCCCAACAAGTTGCAAAACACATTTGCCAACTTTTGGAATCATACCACAAGAAAAAGGTACATGGACTTACACCATTTGCAAAACGCATTTGCAAACTTAAGTCACATGCTACAAGGGTTGAATGCATGAGCATCGGCTATTTGCAAAACACATTCGCAAATAATAGCTCCATGCATAGATGAGCTAGAGCAAATATAATGAGCTATCAACACATGACTAACTCAAACTACTAGTCAAGATCCTCTTAATAGTACGGCAAACCTATACTAGCAATCCGGTCTATCAACCAAACACCGAGACCGGTAAAGACTAGGAACACATCCTTAGCCCTAGCTAGTCATACCTTTGCCTTGCATCTTCTTGAAGATTGATGACGCACATCAACACTTCAAGTCCGGGTCCTTGACTTTGACAATCATCAACTCATGATGATTTCTTCACTTCGGGATCTTGTCTTGAACATCATCAACACATGATGATTTCTCCATCCCGAGTCTTCACATGCATCAACACATGATGCAATCCTTCACTTGACCTCCATCAACACATGATGGGTCTTCTCTTGTCTTGATGATCAACTCATGATCATCTCTTCTTGATAAGCATTAACTCATGATGCATCATTCACACCAAGCTCTTGACTTGATGATCAACTCATGATCATCCCAAGTCTTCATCATCCTGGAACATAACCTATATATCCAACTCATGGAAAATGTTAGTTCCACAATGTGATCATCACTAATTACCACACCATACCATTAACTCATAATGGTGGGACAAGATACCTCAATCTTTCCCTCTTTGGTAATTGATGATAACCACTTAAATTCTCATAAATTTAATGATGATAAATGAGAGAACAATTGAGTATATAAACTACACAAGTTATATATGCTCTGACATGAGTATACAAGAACTACACAAGTTCTATATACTCATAACATGAGTATATACGAACTACACAAGTTTTGTATACTCAAAGGTTTTGTTTCAACGTAAAGATCCTTAGTATATGTGGAAAATGGAATATGGATCAATACTAATGAAACCACAAAGTATAGGATAAAACTCCTCCTAAATGTGTGCATACACAAATGTGTAATGAGGTCATATGCACATATTCAAGTTTAACTTAAGGTTGAGTTCAATCCTATATTTTGGATCCGAGAAATGCAACATTATATAAATTGAGATGTCGATTGCATACCTCGTTGTGTTTCACCTTTATATCCAAATGAGACTACACAAAGATAATACTTGATAAAAGAGTTAGTCTCATATTTGGATTTGTCATTAATCACCAAAACAATCCATTAACTCATAATGACGGGTCTAGATCTTTCAGCGGCGAACACGACTCGGGGCGCTAACCTTAGCGAGGAGGGCGCTGGGGGAGGAGGGAGCCGGGGAGGAGGGTAGCGGGGAGGAGAGAGCCAGGGAGGAGGGGTAGGCGGGCGGGAGGGGGAGGACAAGGAGGTGGGTGAGCGGGGGAGGAGGTGGGCGAGCGGGGGAGGAGGGAGCTGAGCGAGGGACAAGGAGGCGGGCGCGGGTGTTCGTTGAATGGTAAAAACGGGTAAATACTACGTAAGTTGGGGGACAAATTTGGAAAGAGTGATGGGAAACAGCGGAAACCCCTCACGACCGGTTTCAAGCTTCCAAGTTTTTCCACCGAAAAGTCGAAGCGGAAGCGGAACAAAACATGACATAAATCCAGAGTACAGACTTTTTTGGGGGAGAAATTGCATTGCCGGAATATATATAATCATTCAGATTCCAACCAGTGTCACTTGATGTGAAATCTTGCACTATGTTTTCAGCCTTCAGAGACCTGCATAAATTATATTTTTTTTTATTTTTGACAGGACATGAATTAGATTTTTATCACCTATGGTGATGTATTAGAGGTTATAACAGGGGAAAGTTGTTCTAGAAAAAATCTTAGAATTGTTTCTTTTTGGAGGACAAAATGTTTCTACTCAAGGGCAAAAGCATTAGTATAGCAAGAGCAGAGCCCACGGCCCACACCACTATTATATTGTCAGAAAGGCCTCTGTCCGGCCCGGCCCACATTGATCATGCTCTTATAATTATATTCGCGCAGCCCAAGCGAACCTATAAACCCCGAGACAACGTCTCTCTCCGTCCTTTCCTCCCTCCCTACCCAAACCCCGAGCACGTCTAGGGTTTCGCCGCCATGGTAAGTCCCCTTCGCCTTCTCCCCGCCGCCTCCATCCACACCTCCCCGTACCTCAGCTCCCGCTCCGATCCACCCGAGCTCCCCCGCTCTTCTCATTTCCCGATTGTTTTGCCGATTTTTTTTTGGGTGAATTTTCTGCTGATTTTCCCCGTGCACGAGTTGGCTGCAGCCGCAGGGAGACTACATAGAGCTCCACCAGAAGCGCCATGGCCGGCGCCTGGACTTCGAGGAGCGGAAGCGCAAGCGGGAGGCGCGCGCCGTGCACAAGCGCTCGCAGGAGGCCCGGAAGGTGCCGTCTAATCTGATAAATGTCTCCCTTTTGGTTGTTTTCTTTAATGTGTTTCCGTTGCTGATGCGCGCGTGTTTGGTCTGTGGCAGTTGCTTGGTGCTAAGGGCAAGAGGTTCGCCAAGAAGCGGTATTCCGAGAAGGCGCAGATGAAGAAGACGTAAGTGCTTGTTTGCTGATTCCTTATGTTTGTTTACTGCTTCAGTTGATGTATTGATAATAAAGTAGGAGATGTGAGCTAATGTCTGTTTGCTCCTTTAGTCTATGTATTGATTTTTGAGTAGGAGATGTGATAATGAAAATTAGTTTTCCTCGCACTGTAGAATCTGCCTTTCTGGTTGCAGTCGCATTTATATTGGCAAATTTTTCTTTGCAGCCTGAAAATGCACGATGAGTCAACTTCTCAGCAGAAGGTTGATGATGATGTTCAAGAGGGTGCTCTTCCTCCGTATCTGCTGGATCGTGATCAGACGCAGCGGGCCAAGGTAAATGCTTGTTCCTGCCAGCTAATTGTGAATTTATATTTTGTGATACAGGAAACCTCTTGTTGCGCTGATCATTGATGTCTCGTGACATATAGGTTCTCAGCAACACAATAAAGCAAAAGAGGAAGGAAAAAGCTGGCAAATGGGATGTTCCTTTGCCAAAGGTAATTCTCAGTGCAAACTGTTATTGACTGCTTGTTTCAATCGGTAGTTTCCTAACTTGACTAAATACTGTCACGGTTTATCTACTTTCAGGTCAGACCTGTAGCTGAAGAAGAGATGTTCAAAGTTCTACGAACTGGCAAGAGGAAAAGTAAGTGATAATGTGATAATAAGAGTTGTTAATAAACCTAGAACCTGGGTTAATATTCGTGTGGCATGCATTGCTATATAGGCATTGCATATAATAATGTGATAATAAGAGTTGTTAATAAACCTAGAACCTGGGTTAATATTCGTGTGGCATGCATTGCTATATAGGCATTGCATATATTTGTAATTCCTTAGTAGTTGTTAGCCCATTTTGTATTCGGGTGTGCTTTTTAGGAACAGCAATGTGCTACAAGGCAACTGAATTCTGCCATCTCCTTTGTTTTGTCTGAAGATGCTTTTATAAACATTCTGTGAGCAATTGCATGGGCTACATATATTATTTGTTTTCCAGTGAGTCAAATAATTTAACTGATTTTTATTTTCCTTATGCAGCCAAGCAGTGGAAAAGAATGGTAACTAAAGCGACCTTTGTTGGACCTGGATTTACAAGGAAGCCACCAAAATATGAAAGGTTCATTCGGCCAACTGGTCTGCGTTTCACAAAAGCCCATGTGACTCACCCTGAACTGAAATGCACTTTCAACCTCGACATAATTTCTGTGAAGAAAAACCCAAATGGTCAAATGTACACTTCTCTTGGTGTTATGACAAAGGGAACAATCATTGAGGTATGCAAAGCATTTTGCCTGTATGAAACCTTATATATGTTGCATTTGTATTACAGCCAACACTCTTGAATCTTGATATAGCTGATACTAGCTGACAATATTAGATGCCTGTCATTGTTCATTGCGTGAACCATTTTTCCCCCCTATTAATGCTTACAATGCTCTTCATCAGGTGAATGTTAGCGAACTTGGTCTCGTAACCCCTGCTGGAAAAGTTGTTTGGGGTAAGATATCTGTTGAATGTTCTGCTTCTTTCCCTTCGCCCCAAGTCCTGCCCGATAAACTCAGTTTTTGTTATGATGCAGGTAAATATGCGCAGGTCACAAACAACCCGGAGAACGATGGCTGTATCAATGCTGTCTTGCTCGTGTAAAGCCATTATGTGATTCTGGTTATGGTGATGAATTGGGTTTGTATCCACTCCAATGCGGGAATTTTTCATTTGCTATGTGGGGCAGTTCATCCGTAGCCTCTTTGGAACACTCACTTTGCAGTGTATTCTTGCCGTGCAACAGATGTCCTCTCTAGTTATAACCTGTTGTAAAATTTGAGCTATACAAACAAGCAAAGGCCTAAATCAAAATTCCTTAGCTTCTTGGTTCCTGCTGGTTTTCCTTGGTACTAGCATGTTTCTCTTTCGGATCAACTACCCTTGTATCTATTCTGATCTATCCTCCAATTATGTAAGATGCTAAATTATGGCCACAAATTGGTGATGCGGCAGCAAAGTCTCAGACGATATACTCTAGTTTTCCCAAGAGATACTGAGATAGTACAAGCGCAAATCGAGTGCTTCGTTTCCGTTTGCAAAACGTTAGGGCAGCAGTAGTACCCACCCCACTTTGTGTATATTTCAGGCAAAATAACGTGCACCAAAGGTGTAAACGTCCGTTCGCATTGTGGTATGCTACATTCAAATGAATTTCTGACAAGATCTTCATTCAAATAACCATGTCAAATATAAACGCTACATTCAACTGAATTTCTGACAAGATCTTCATTCAAATAACCATGTCAAATATAAACGGGATGCGATCAAGACCAACTTGAAGCAAACAATTGCTTCCTCAAGTATCTTCAATCAAATATACACGAGACACGATCAACTTGCCAGCAAATCATTGCTTTCTGATTTCTCTCTTAAAGAATGATACATTGATGTCTGCTTCCCAGAAAAGAAATAAGACCATGGGAAGAAAACTAATCGTATGGAGTTTCTCTCGTGAAGAAAATGATACACTGATGTCTGCTTCCCAGAAGAGAAGTCATACCATGGGAAGATAACGAATTGTATGGGTGAATGTCAGCAGATGAAAATTCCATCCGAGGGAACTGCGTTGGCAACATTCAGATAATTGGCATCAACGGCAACCTCTCCGAAGTCATCTGCGGAAGTGCTAAGAAATCAACTAGGTTATCAATATTTTTTAGTAATACCACGTGTCATGTCAAGAGTGACAGGTAGATTGATAAAATCAAACCTTCGTATACTGTTCATGCAACTTGACTATAATCGCGTATCATATCCTGATAGGTAATTCCATCAGCGTGTGCATCCAAGATGACTAAAACTCATGTAATTGCAAATTTTAAGCATGAAATGTCAGTTCATGCGTAGCAAACTAGCAATAGGGACTGCAAGCCCCTAACTGGGAGCACTTCTCAGTATCAGGAACAAGGCAGAAACATGAACGACTCCGAGTACTCAGAACCAGCATACCTGGTGCTGACCAAGCTTTTGACTCATTCGACGGCAAAGGTGATATTGTGTAAATTCATGGAATCATCCTATACTACATTAGATTCGGTTAAAGAAAGAAAATGAAACAATTTAATAGAATGCACACAGAGGGAAGTTAGATTAAGAGTTCATATGCATCTGAGTAAAATCATACCAGACTGGCAATATCCCAATCCGTAAGGAAACAATTCCTTATCAAATGCTGGATATTCTTTAGCATGGAACCTGTATCAAGAAGGAATCACCATGACTACAACAGTTAATACATTAGTTAACTCGATTACCAAGAGCTTATAAAATCCTATTTCAAATTCGTTCCAACATCCGATTTCCAGCTTAAATTAATAATTCATCTGTAGGGTGTAAGTTCAGATTGGCATACCTAAGTCAATAAATCGTGACGCTAGCAGATATATCTAAATCATATAAATATTTTGTAATAATTATTCAAAAGAAGCCTCAACAGTAAACATTACAAAGTTTTGTGGGCAAATTATATACGATAGGTCATAGCACTTACAGAATTCCAAGCCTTCCCGTCTCGGATGCAAGGAAAAGATGCCCATGGAACAAATCGTACCGACTCGGTGACACATTTAATCCAACTGATGATCATCGTGCCACAATCAATTCAACACAAAAATGTGAACAATGTCCAACATGCAAGTAGAAGGAATTTCAACTACAGACTGAGTGAAATCTGGACCTTGTTAGGAATTTCAAATTTGTTGGTTCATACGGACCATGCAGCAACATCGAAAGAAAGCAACGAACACACAGTAGTGGAGTCCGGTGTTAGAGATTCCGCGTGAAATTTATGGGTAGCACCATGGATCTGCATGACCTGAAAGATGTTTATGACTAGATTTTAATCATTAGCGTGTGGAGTTTGTTGTATGATTTTAAGGTGACTAAATCGGATGACTGGCTCAAGCTAACAATGTCTGGGAGGGTTTATGCCAGACATACAAAAGAATATGATAATTTTCGTGTCTCTGACCAAACAACCATCAAATAGCATGACACTTGATTAAAAAAAAAGCAGGGCATTACACACCATGCTACTCTTGGGTATGCATTCAAACTCCAATTTAAAAGTGACAATTAGCATGGAAGCTAACTTCAACCGCAGAGAAGAACTGAGCAGGGAAGGAATCTCCTCATGACCCGATCAAAACCCACCCCTCCCGTAGGATTGTAATGGTGAGACACAAGGTCCTCGTATCCCATTCCCAAACCCTATTCTCTTCCCGGTCCCTCGATCTAAACACTATTATGGGGATGACATGGCATATTGCAATCTTCCACAATGTTTAGTGTCGGGAGTTAGAAGGGGCCAAATGGGTGGTCTGACCCGGCACAGTCCCAATTAGATACAGCACAGCCAGCTCGACTAACTTAATGGGTTGTACCGGTTCGACTCGAGCACGATAAGCCCTGACGGGCCAGGGTTGGCCTGTGTAGTCAATCTCGACCCCAATTTTCTCTTCCACACGTGAGCATCGAGCCTTCTTTTCCGGTTTTCCTCCCAATCCCCTCATCCCCCTCCTGGTCGCCCACACTTGTCGTCGTCCTCCGCCTCGACCTCTTTCCTCGCCGGTCATGACATCACCGCCTCCGTGCCGGACCATGTCGTGCTGTGTCTAGATTGGGCTAACAGCTTCATACTGTGGATCGGCACAGCATAGTAAAGGTGCATTAGGCATAGTCAAGAGAACGGTTTATAACAATAGCAGTACTTATCCTCCAGTAAATTACTATAGTATTCCTATACGCTGTAAAATCAGCGCTATTGCGCATTGCAGAGTGCTGTAGCAAGACACTCATATCATTGTTGCTAGTGCGCGCCTCTTTTTTACTACCCGCGTCCCTCCACCGTGGCTCTGCCGCGCACTCACCGCTCGATCTCCACAGTGCCATCCCGGTAGCCGGCTCCGGTGGAGGATGCCATCCCCGGCCTCCCGCGATCAGATCCGGTCCGATGGCCGTCGAGGATGCGATCCCTATCCTTCCTGCGACTGGATCCAGTCCCGGTGATCGTTGAGGACGTCGTCCCCTTCGTCTCCGCAACTGGATCTGGTCCCGACAGTCGCCGTCGTTCCCATCGTCCCCAAGAGTGCGGCAACAGCAACCGGAAACACCAACGGTGAGTGGTGACGGGGGGAGAGAGGAGAGAGGGGCGCACGGATCCAACTCGGGCTCGTAGTTGGGCTTGAAACGCTCTTCCAAAGCACTCGAGTCGGACTCGGCCTCGAAACAGCCCAAAACTTCTTTCCGTTTTTTTTTTGTTTTGGAAAGGTCCGGAAACGCGTGTACTGCCGCCGCCGCCGACGCCGCACCTCACTCCCCCATGGCGCCGCCGTACTTGGCATCGATCTCTACGCTCCGACGCGTGGCGCTGCTCGCGAGGTGGGCCCCGGCGGCTCTGTTCTCGTCAGGGATCGTCGCCGGCGACAAGCCCATTCTGGTAAGTGACGAGGCATTTCCGATCAGTGAGATCTCCGTGTAGCGGTTACTTTGATTCGATGGAAGCAAGTAACAGGGGAGCTTCGCAGGTGCGCGACTTCGTGAGGTCGGCGCTGTACGACCCCAACCACGGCTACTTCTCCAAGCGGGCAGGGCCTGTGGGCGTGCTCGACTCCAGCATCCGCTTCCACCAGCTCGAGGGTACTTTCTGTTTCTTGAACTCCTCCTTTTGTCCCTTCTCCTCCTCCTTTGCTCAATTCGTTTCTTGGAGTGGACTTTATGTGCGAAGTTTGTCTGCTTTCCGGCATTGCGTGAATCAGATAGGACCGGTTCTTCGTTTGTTTGTCGAGGCGGCATTTCCACGAACATGTTGTGTTCGTGTGTGTGTTCCAAATGGAACAGTTGTTACTCAAGCTTGTAGAGCCCTTTGGGACTTGGTTGTTCTTTCCTGGCTTCTAAACTCCACTGATGTTGATGCTGATTCTGTTCCATGCTATGTTAATACGTCGGACATTTGCTTACCGATGCTAATTGGATTTTACATCACACAGGGAGGAGTGCGTACCTGCAGCATCTTGATAAGCTGTATAAGAAGCATGATATCGCTTGGTTTACTCCAGTGGAGCTTTTTAAGGTACTCTTTTTGTGCTTTAGCTCATAAAGAGAATGAGGTGCTATTTTTCTTTCCATTTAGCCATTGATGCGTGTTTTTATTCTCTGTTGCAGCCATGGTATGCATATGCACTAGCTGCATCGATTCTTCGTACAACTAATCTTTCAGTCCCTTTGAAGGTACGTTCTTAACATTTTCTTGTCACATAGTTTCGCACCCCAATTCACTTACTTGGTCTTAGAAGCTCCAATTTCGCTTCTGTGTGTATTCTAATATCATGGCACATTATCATATCTATTTTCATTATTCACCCAACCATATGAAATGGATTCCTGTACTGATCAGATATATGAAATCGGTGGTGGTTCCGGGACGTGTGCAAAGTGCATACTCGATTACATGATGTTAAATGCTCCACCAAAAGTCTACAATAATATGAAATACATGTAAGTAGCTCTGTTTCCATTTTACATTTCATACGTAGAGTTGCTCAGGGAGATTACCAAGTCCTATTTGTTTGGGAAGGGCAGAACAATACGGTGCATGCATATGTCATATCGAATTTCATAATACTGGCTACTCTTCATGCTGCCTTGCATTCACCATTCTTGCCTTTTTCTTTTATGTGATCAAATATGCTTTGACCTTTGTTTTATCTTCATTTACTAGCTCAGTAGAGATTAGCTCCTTTCTTGCTGCGAAGCAGTTGGAAACTGTCGGTGAAGTGCAGAGCCATTTGTCAAAGTTTACAGTGGAGTGTCGTGATGCAACTGACAGAGCTGGATGGGGTAAGCTGGTTTTTTGTGCTCAGCTTGGAATTTTCCCTACAATGATCCTTGTTTCAAATCAGTTAACTGAGCGTTGATAAGCCATCTTGCCTTATTTCCAGCCTGCACTAGATATTATACTATATAAGTATTTTGGTGCAACGCTGATATGTCTAAATCTAACATAGGTGGATTACACTGGCTCCCTACCTATAACTCCATGCCAAAATCACATTTATATCCAACTTTTAGTACCATGATCTCAACTTTTATTATACCTTTGAAATGATTGGATTTCAATTCTTTTTTTTTTTTTCAGGCCGCAAGGATCCTCAATCATGTTGGGTGCTAATGCTTGAGGTATGTACTTCTTGGACTTGCTCCTCAGTTTCATCAATGACTCACTATATGAATCAAAGAAACAAAATGCCATCATCATATGTCATATTCCCCCATTATGAAATGAAGTTTATCTGCAGTTGGTTCATAGTCGCTAGAAGCCTACAAGTCTAGCATGTACTGGCGTATAAATCACTAGGATGCAGCAGAATATGTAGCAACACTTCTAATTTACATGTTCTATAGATGTGGCAATTTAAACTGCAATTGAACTTTTTAGTATCATATTTAGCTTGATAAGTGATTTGTGTTTTAGGACAGTGTGAGAAGTTTGTAAGACTACAACGAACAGATCTCAATTCATATACCATCACTATTATCTACATTTGCACATGATATTGCAAAAGAAACATTGCATTGACACTGTTACTTTTTTTTTTGGTTTCCTTGCTATTTCCGTAAGTTAACAGTTGAAAATAGGGTCCTCTGTACTAATAATATCAGCCATGACAGGCAGGCCATTGTATTGTTAGTTTATTACCATATTGGAATTGCTGGCTGATGATAGCTCTTGTTCCTAGTATTATTTGCATTGCTAATGTACCCTTATTATGAAGAAATAAGATAATGATATAGACATTTTAGCCTTGCAACCATATTTTAAGGGAGGTTTTACGGCAGCAGTTCCAATAGTAACTTTTTAAAAAAAAATGGAATATCAGGTACTTGACAATCTACCACATGACCTTGTCTATTCACCAGATCAGGTATCTCCATGGAAGGAAGTGTGGATTGAAAAAGTAAACGGCAGGTTTGTAACTTTTTTGTGCTTCAAATTCCTCACGAAGTATAGCTAGAAGCCTAGAACCTTTGCTTTGTACCATATTTAACGTATCTTTTTTTGCTCTTATATTAATTGATGTGGCCCATTTGGGATCCCTAGACTTGGGAAACATGATCTGAAGTATCTTATATATATATATATATATATATATATATATATATATATATATATATATTTGTTGATTGATTATGTGGGGAGTGAGTTGAATGAGATCCATAGACTTGGGAAAGAATGATAGAAGAATGAACTCATGCTGCTTGCTAGTTCCCATATTTGACAGAACTCTTTTATTGAACCATTTTACTGAATTTACACTACTAGATTAAGAATTTTGCTACTTATTGCTTTACTGTAACATACAATGATCGTTGTTCATGGTGGTGGCAAATTTAGTTTTATGTTGAGCAAAGATATGTTTCAAGAAACCAGGGAAAATTGTTTAAGAAATGACACCACTGAAGGTTCTGTATTGTTTTACGCTTCTCTCATGGAATGCTGCTTTTGTACTTGATTTATGTTATATAGTTTATCATTTTGTTTGATATTATTGTTGAAGGATTGTCTCCTTTTCCCTTGTAGAACATCAGGAATGCAGCATAATCCTTGTGCTTCTAGCTAGTTATTTTACTAATCAATATTGCCTGCATGTTTGCTCCTTATTGAGAATGAACCTCTTTCTCACTATTTTAGGATATTCTCTAGCTACTCTTTCTCTTTCATTGATCAATTCTGCTTGCCTTTTCTTAAGAAAGTTCACAAGTCTCTGAGGTCTACAAACCATTACAAGACCCATCAATTTCCCGCTGTGTTGAGATCGTTGGCATGAATGAACGGAATACATCTGTGAGAGAAAAATTATCATTTGCCGCGAAAGGAGTCTTCTCAAAAGTATTCCCAAAACCTCGGAGGGCTTGGTTACCGACCGGATGCTTGGTATGTCTTGCAAACCCTCTGCCACTTTGTTAGATTATAAACTACTCTTGTACCCATCTGAGGTTAGATGCTGATAAATGTGTCAGCTTACTGTCAGAAACTTACAAATATATTTCTGATCGTTATGCAGAAACTACTAGATACTTTACATCAAGCTTTGCCAAGCATGTCCCTTATTGCTTCAGACTTCAGCTATCTTCCTGATGTTAGCATACCTGGGGATAGAGCTCCATTGGTTTCTTCAAAGGTGACTAGTCCTGATTGATTATTACTTTATTGAGTGTGTAAAGATTTAGCTTTTCCTGACTGTTTTGTGCATTTCTCCGACAAGGCAACAAGTTGTAGTGCGGTACCGATTATACATGTCCTGAGATTGGGAGAAAATCGTGGTTTTTTTTAGTTCTTGATTGTTTGTTTCCTTGTGTGTTGATCATGCAATTACCATCTTATTTAGATATGAAGATCATGGGCTTGCTTCCGAATCTCATGATCTTGTTTCGTGCTTGTAGAAGGATGGGAAAACTTTGGATCATCACAAATATCTTGATGCTCAGGTTTGCATGGAGTTTACCATTTTTGTTTTTTTTACACATTAGATTCTGTACAAATATGTCGTAGGTAGACAATCTATTCATCTTAGCCGAGTTAGTCTTCTTGAAAAAAGTTGTGATGTTATTTAGTGTTGTACATGACCCAATAAACCTGGTTATGTTACTTGCCACTTTGGCAGGGTGATACAGATATCTTCTTCCCAACCGATTTCTGGCTTTTGGAGCAGATGGACCATCACTGCTCTGGTTTTTCAAAAGAGCAGAAGAATCTTGGTGCACTTAAACCAGTGAAGAAGAGGAGAACAATCATAGTAAGTTTAGCCTGTTTATGCCAACTTTGTTCTATCTCTATGCAGCATGGTTCATTTTGTGCCTAACTCCGATTTATTTCGGTACTGAAAAGTAAGTTGTTATTTATCGACTATCATTCAGCTTGATACCGCTGCCTTCATGGAAGAGTTTGGACTGCCATTGAAGACAAGGACCAAAGACGGATATAATCCACTTCTCGATGATTTCAAGAACACAAAGTTCTATCTCAGCGTTCCTACTCACAACAAGAAGTAGTCAGTCTGTGTTGCTTCCTTCTTCTGTTCGCTTCTGAAAGCACTACGACGCGAGTGCATATCAACCGACAACCAGTAATCGAGGCTTGGACCCTTGCGAAGCCTCATGGGAACATTTTCTCAAATAAGCATTTTTTATCAATTTTATTTTGAGACGACACAAAAGTCTAGGTTGATTACAGAATTTGCTTCTACTTTCTGCTGACCTTGAAAACGTTAGGTCTTTTTATACGCTTTTGATTACCATTTTTTTTTCTGTTTGACAAGCTGGATGATAGAGAAGTGAATAATACTACGTACTATACACCGAATTTAACTTACTTTTGACTGGTACTATGATATTAAGCTCTCGAATGAAAAAAGAAGAGCTGCGATAAATATAAATCCCGTGCGTGACGTCCATTCTTTTTTAAAGCCGTTCTAAGCTTCTCCGGTATATACGCCACAGACCATTGTAGGACAAGTCAGATGAGAAGACGAAGCTCGGTAATAGAAAAGGAGGAAACACGTGCGCGTGTGGCGGTGGTGGCATCGCTCTGCCCTCCCTGCAGTGTTTTTCTACCGGTGGCAAAAAAAAAAAAAAATCGGAGGTGAGCGATACGCGCGGTTACAGTTGGTAACCGGTTTTTTGGGGAAAAAAAATTCGGCCAATTTCGGATTTTAAATTTGAAAAAAAAAACAAATTCGAACAAAATTCAAGCAAATTCGAATTTTTTTGGACAACATTCATGAAAACCGAAAATTTCGGAACTCATTTGAATTTTACCGCCGGTAACTGATGAAATCTCAGCGAAATTGTTTTCACTGCCCTCCCGTCCGTGTTTCTTTGTGTGTATGTTCATTGTTGTGTTGTGTCAGAAAGAGATGCCCTAGTGGGCTAGTGGCAGTAGGAAGGAGAAGAGATTGGGCTGGTCTATTTCTGTTGGACTGGGCCGACCTACTCCCTTCTCCTTTTTCATTTTTTTCCTTTCCTATTTCTCTTTTCTCTTTTTTATTTTTTATGTACTCCCCTTTGTTTTCTAATCGGCCCCGCCATCCAACTAGCATCTACATCCAACTAGCGTCTTGTGTGACATCTTCCCACAACGTGATCGAAGAACAAGTTTATTTCTCTCAAGTATGTTGTGCTCCGGGAGATGTATTCTCTTCTATTATCTAAAATATATATATGATGTGCTAGAGTTTATTTGCTTAGTTGCCACTACAGTAAATATAGTATTTCAAACAAGTCGGCTGAAACTGTTTGGTGGCTTATTTTTGTTAGGAAAGTATGGGCTTGGCCCAGCAGCCGGCCCATGTATGGGCGTCTCATTTTAAACCCTCGCAGGGTCTGTATACTATAAATATGGGGTCCTGGTTATTGTAAATGATTAATCGTATGAAGACCAATAAAGAGAAGTAAGAAGTCTCCCTACATCTCCGTGTTCAATCTACTATTCCGTTTCTGTGTTATTGCATTGTTTGATGTGATTGTATGTTTGTCTATGAGGTGATCGTTTGGACTAGACTCACCAGCGACGGTTCCTCAATACATTATCAACATGATCGACTCTCCTCGGATTGAAAGGTAATCGTCGAAAAACGACGCTCGTAGAACGAATTGTTTTCTAGATCGCTTTCCATTCCGCAATTGTTGCATTCTAGTTTGTTTTATCATACGGTGTAAATCCGCTCTAATCTATCGCGGCCGACTTGAAGTCGCCGGCATAATGCCGATCGGTGGATTGCATGAAAGAGCAGATGTCGATTGCACCGTGGATTGTGGATTGCATATCCGTTCTAATTTATTACGAGCCGACTTGAAGTCGCCGGCCAAACCAATCGGTAGATCGTATGAACACTAATTACACATAAACAGTAATTGCGCATGAACAGTAAACACGAAAAAGGGGAAGGCGACGGCCCTATCCGCCGTTAGGACCTGCATGAGCCGGCCACGCCCCCCATGCCCGCTCGCCACCGAAAGGCCACCGCCGCACCGCATGGTCGACGTCGCCTCTGGCCTTGCCTCCCGCACACAGTGAAGCAAAGAAAGAAAAGGAAAAGGGGGGTGGCGCCGGCGCCGCACAGGAAGCACTGCCGCCGGCCCACACCCAGCCTGGACGCGCCGCCGCTGGCCTGTAGCGGCCCCGCATGGCCTGTAGCGGCCCCGCATGGCCACCGTCTGCATAGCCGCATGGGCGCACCGCGCCACCGGCTGCTGCACAGCCGCGCCACCCCTCGCCGGCCCTGAACGGCCACCGCATCATACGGCCGCTTGTCCAGAATGCCGCCGCGCCGAGCCGAACCCCTGCGCAATAGGCACCGCCATGACCAGCCAACCGCATGCCCGAAGTCGCCCGATGCGCTGGCGGCCCGCACGCCGAGATGCAGTTGCGCCGCCATGACCGGCTAGCCACGCGCTCTAAGCTGTGCCAATGTCGATCCAAAGCCGCACCTCTGCGTGCCTCCTGCACGCCCGCCGCCCGCCGGGCGCACGTGCGCTCGCAACCGTGCCGCTGCAAGCACCCGGCCGTTGTACCGCCCGCGCCTCTGCCGAGTAGTCCTGCCGAGGCGCCACCGTCACGCTCCACATCACCTCGTCGCCGCCCGGCAACCGCCGAAACCCACCGCGCACTCGTTGGCCACACCCACAGCGCCGCCGCCCTTGGTGGATAAGGGAAGGGAAACCCTAATCCCCCGCCCCTTTTTTCAACCGGTCGAAAGTGGGCTGGGAGAATGGGCCGTGAAAATCGGCCCATTCGGAAGAGAGGAAAAAAACAAGAGAAAAAGAAAAATTATGAGATTATGCAAAAAAAAGGCCCTTGGGTTTTCCTGAAATTACGTTGAAAATTTTCCCAGAACTAAAAATTAGCGCTTTAGCCCCTGCAAATTACAAAATTCTCTGAAAATTCATATTCCAGCAGAAAAGAGCCTCGAGAATTCAAATTTTGAATCAGTTTAGCATTTGAAGCATGTTTAACTTTGTTATTATTATTTCTATACAATTTATGTATTGTATTTACTGTTTTGATTATCTGTGATTGTTTATATTACTTTTAATCACTGAAAATAGCATTAAATCATGAAAAATGCATAGAAAAATACAGGATCATGAACCTAGAGTTTGAAGAATATTATGAGATTTTTGCAACCATTTTCTGCAAATTACCAGCATTAATCTTATGAACTTTGTGAATGAATATGTAGATGACTGGCATCATAAACCATAAGTTCGAAAGAGCTGGTCTAACATGACCAGAATTGGTACAAGTTTTCAACTCTGTGGTAAGGTAATTACGAATGAGCAGAAGATTGAGAAGACTTTCTCTACCTTTCACCTGAATGCGGTGCAATCCGCACGCAACTATCGTCAAAACGGCTACAAGGAGTATGCCGAATTGATTGACAGCATGCAAGTTGCGAAAGCTCAAAATGATGTTCTAAGGAAGAACTACATCTCATAGCCGTCTAGTAGCAATGTTGGCTATGAAGCCAATGCTAGCAGCTACAAGGTGAAGAAGGCTCTCACAGAGAAGAGGGGCAAGAAGGGTAAGGTCGTGGGTCGCAACATGTTATTGATGTTTTTCAGTTTAAGAAAAAGGGCAAAGGACAGCATGAGGCACACCTCGCCATTATAGGCACAGATGATCCACACCCATTAGTTGCACTCATGGATGTGGACAGCCCAATAGCAGCCCCCATCACCCCTTCTTTGGACATCGTAGCGGCCGCAACTGTAGTTGCCCAAGAGGAGAAGATCACCATGGAGCAGATTCAGACAGAAGTTTCTACATACTTCGCTGATTCGATCTAGTGCACGCATTGCACTTAGATCTTTTTACAATCACTTGCAGTTTGTGATTGTGATGGAACTTTGACTAATGGTTGTAAACTCTGGGAGAGCAAAGCATTAAAAAATTTTATGATGAGTCCTGCAAGGATTATTTTCCCGTATTTATAATAGCAAGTTATGTTTTGATATCTAAAGTATTTTATTTATTTGTTGTTTGTTTCCTGCTGCATATTAATAAAGTACATTATATTAGAACATGTGTGGCGCCCTATGGAGGAAGTGTGCTTAGCAGGTAGCGGCACAACGAGTACCATCTTAAGAGAGATGAAAATTTTCAGTCGATCAGCAAGAATGTTGGTAGTCATACGACAATGGTAGAAAACGATACTTGTATAATAGGCTCAGGAAGGGCCACAATTATACTTTTGATGGGCACAATTTTGGTCATTAAAGAAGCCTTGTTGTACTCAGAATCGACTAGAACTCTCAAGGATATTTGTGCTAACGGTTTCCATGTAGAAACTAAAGAAGAGTATAGTAAGGAATACCTACTCATTACAAAGCGTGAAGAAAGTGGAAAAGAGTATTACAACGACTTCCTTCATATGAATCTGTGCTATACTACACTCACATTAAGGCACTTGCAGTCTATACTATCTTAAAAACCGTATTTAGAAGCTCTAAACTCTTCTATCTCTGGCATAATAGATTATGCCGCTTAGGTCTTAGGATGATGAGAAATATAATTAACAATTCACATGGATATAATATCAATGTAAAGACTTTCCTGAATCAGAAAGATTTTGTATGCCCCGCATGTGCCACTAGGAAATTAATTACTAGACCTTCTGTTTGAAAGCGCAGGATGAAGTCCCTGTATTCCTAGACCGTATCCAATGAGACATTTGCGGTCCTATACAGCCCCTGTCAGGGCCATTTAAGTATTTTATCGTGCTCATCAATGCTTCCTCGAAATAGTTGCAAATACGTTTATTGTCTACAAGAAACCACGCTTCTGTAAAGCTAATCTCGCAGATAATTAACATTAAAAATAATTTCCCTGATCATCGTGTGAAGTCCACCAGAATGGACAACACTAGATAATTTACTTCGAAGGCACTTGATGATTATTGCATAAAAATGGGAATTATAGTTGAGCATTCCATACTGCATGTCCACACCCAGAATGGATTAGCAGAATTTTAAAGATTTGTAATTTACCAACTACATGTTGGGGACACGCAGTCCTGCTCGCAGCAACACTTATCAATTTTAGATCGTCGACATATAACATCCATTCACCTATGCAACTAGCGCAAGAGTTAGCATAAAAAATCTCTCATCTTCGCAGATTTGGTTGCAAGGTTTATGTACCTATACCACCATCGAAGCGAACTGCTATGGGCTCTCTTCAAAAGTCTGGGATATATGTTGGTTATGAGATATCATCCATAATTAAGTATTTTGACCCCATGACTGGAGATTTGCATGCTGCCCGCTTCGCTGATAGCATATTTGATGATGATTGTTTCCCGTCATTAGGGGGAGGAAATCAACCTCTTGATGAAAAATATCGAGAAATAATTGAAGTTCAGAAGATAATTGAAGTCCAGAAGATAATTAAAATCCATGCACATGACCCGCGCACTAGTGAAGCAAATAGAGAAGTTCAGAAGATAATTGAAGCCCAGAAGATAATTGATTTGCAAGCATTAGCGAATCAACTGCCTGACCACTTTAGTAATTCTAAGAGCGTAACCAAGTCGTATATACCTATACGCAATGCACCAGAGAGGGTTAAAATACCGATGAAGGTATCCCTAATCCTGTCCTAAGACCTCAGAAAGGACGAGAATTCTGGCCCCTCGAATATGAAGTAACCGGGGACGCCTGGTGAAAAAGGATAAGAATGACTTGACTCAGGCGATCGCCGAAGTTCCCCAGAACCAGAAGGGGAGACAGTTGAGACCTGGCACCAGTATGACACCTTCAGGAAAGGCTTACTAGAATGGAACATCCCCATGAAGGGACACACCAGCATGGATGTGTGCACACACATCAGAGTTAGAAAACTAAAAGGACTTACTCCTGTAATTGAAAGCAGTGGTGAGCAAGTAGAAGCATTAGAAGAATCACCCCTTGAAGAAATAGCTATAAACTTAGTGACTTTGGGAGAATCTATGAATAAGACAACAACCAATGTCGACATTGATTTTCCAAAGAAAATTATCACAATCATCGATCTTGATTCAGAGCCTGCATTACTCGCTGAATGAAAGAAAAGATCAGATTGAGAAGATTGGAAGAAGACAATAGAAGCATAATTATTATCTCTAAATAAAATAGAGGTTTTTGGGCCTGTAAGCTGTATGCCTCCCTATGTGCACCCCATAGGGCATAAGTGAGTATTTGTTCGAAAGAGAAATAAAAATAATGAAGTAAAGCAAGGCTTGTTGCACAAGGTTTCACTCAACGTCCAAGAGTTGTTTATGAGGAAACCTATTCCCCGGTCATGGGTGGAACCACCCTTTAGATATTTAATCTCAATGGCAGCTAAATTTAGAAATAAAATTGATGGATGTGGTAACTGCATACCTTTATGAAAATTTGAACTCAGACATTTATATGAAGGTATCTGAATGTATCCCTGTCCCGAACCAAGACAGAGCAAATTGAAATATGAACAGTGTGAAACTCAAAAAGTCATTGTATGAACTTAAGCAATTGGGCAGGATGTGGTATAATCACTTGAAGTGACTTTCTATACAAGAAAGGCTACACAAACAATGTGAATTATCCATGTGTATTTATACAATGATCCCAGGATGGATTTTATATAATCTCAATGTATGAAGATGATCTGAACATCATTGGAACCCTAGAAGGTATTAAGAAAGCAAGCTCTTACCTGGAGTCGGAGTTCGAAATGAAAGATTTGGGTAAAACCAAATATTGCCTAGGCTTGCAGCTTGAGCATGCCCCTGAAGGGATATTAGTGCATTAGTCAACCTACATTCAGAAGGTATTAGAAATGTTTGATTTTGAAAAGGCGTACCTTTCGAAAGTGCCGATGATCGAGAGCTCCTTACAGCAAGACAATGACCAGTACAAACCTAGAGAAAAGGGGGGGGGGGAGTCCTGAGACCGGAATTCCCATACTTAAGTGCAATAGAAGCACTCATGTATTTAGCAAACTGTACTAGATTAGACATTGCATTTGTCGTGAACCTATTAGCAAGGAATAGTGCAGAACCTACCAAAGATATTGACAGCGATTGAAGGACATCTTCTGATACCTCAAAGGAAGCAAAGACATTGATCTGTTCTACAAAAAGAACCAAGACATGTCTATGAATGGCTATCTGAGATCTGGGCAATTGCAATCGGACCAGATACAACCAAGTCGCAAAAAGGCTATGTATTCCTATGTGATGGAACTGCAGTTCCATGAAAATCATCTAAGCAAAGTCTTGCATTGACTTCAACGAACCACTAAAAAATTATATCACTGTACGAGGCCTCACAAGAATATGCTTGGCTTCGGCGGATGATTCATCACATCCAGCAGTCATGTGGATCGAATACCACACAAACCCCTACTATTATTTATGAAAATAATGCAACTTGTGTAGATTATGTGAAGAGTCCTCTCACAAAGCATATCAACCCCAAGTTCTTCTATGCTCATGAATTGCAAAAGATGGATAAAATTAAAGTATGCATGTGAAAATCTTACATATTTATTCAATAAGTCACTTTCAGTATCTAGCTTTGAAAGGTGCTGTTAGACCATGTGGCTAGGTCTAATATAATTTAGCTGATGAATAATTGACAATGTTATTTATTGATGTTATTTGAGGTGTCTCATGTTGTGTGGACTTATGTTGGTCAAGTTGGGAAGAACTTGTGCCTGGAAAATATGTTGCTTTGGTCTTTGCATGTGCAGGATAACTTGGAGGTGATTATGGTCCACAGCGGTGACCGAGAGATGACTTAGTGCGAAGTCATGGTCCAGAGGGTCGAGGATGCTGGAGGAGGCGGTCGAGCTCGAGTTGGAGCGCATGGAGATTAAAGATGGATGATGCGTGTTGGAGCTACGGAGGTGCGGTCTAGAGGCTACAACAAGTGGCAATTTTAGGTCTTTTGCGAAGTGAGTTGGGTGTATTGCATCCTATGAGAGTACTTTGAAGGGGAGCTTGTCGTTTAAAATGTTAGAAGCTTTGTTTATTATACTTGTCAAACAAATAATCAAGTCCAAGCTATTGAAATCAAATAAGGTGTAGAGCTCTCTTTATCATATTTACTCATATACTGTGTAGCTTTGATCATGACTGGTTATAATTATTTTGCCACACTTGAACTAAAGCATGACATGTCGGTATATTTTGACTAGATTGATTATAGTTACTACTTTGAGATGTTCATCGAAAAGGATTAGCTTAATTGTGAGTCTTATTTTAAATCATGACTATGAAGCTCGTATGGTTCTTATTGTAATCTTTTTATGTTCACTCAAATTGACATGTTATAAAAAGAAAAAAATCATAAGAGAAAAATTGAAAAGATGTATGCTTCGAGCATGTCACACATATCTATCTATACAAATAAAACAGAGCATAAAATGTGCTCAAATGACAAGAAGTATGCTTCAAGCATGCCACAATTGAAAAGAAGTATGCTACAAGCATGTCACCATTGAAAAGAAGTATGCTACAAGCATGCCACATGCTTAAGATTTGAGTTTGGAGCAATAGGTTGTTATAAGAGACTGCTAGCTCGTTTAGATTTAAAGTGTGCTTCACTTTTAGACTTTAACTTTTCATTATGATATCTCATTATGCTCTTTATAATCGTTTTGGCCATTGTTGAGTTGCCTATCATTAATTTAACTTGCTTAATCATTCTAAAGACTTGTTTTGACATTGCTATATGGTATATGACTTTATATGATCCAGATAGCTCTACTAAAAAGAATAGCTTGGTTAATTTAATAAATCAATGCGAAGTGACTTGGATAATCTACAAAGCTTCTTGATTTTTACTCTTTCTGCTCCTTTGTTTTAGAATTATTCTTTCTCTGAAGTTCTTAATGATTACATTATCAAAGGGGGAGAAAAATATGAGAAATTAATTTTTCAGCTCCCTGTGTTGAGGGGAGTTTTTCAACTGTGGTTTTAGAATGTTTGCTTTGCAGCTTTGAAACTTTATTTTCGCAAAAAAATCTTTCAAAAATTCAACTCACACGATTTTGAAGTATTGTCAATGTATTCATCAAGGGGGAGATTGACCATGTGGCTAGGTCTAATATAATTTAACTGATGAATAATTGACAATGTTATTTACTGATGTTATTTGAGGCGTGTCGTGTTGTGTGGACTTATGTCGGTCAAGTTGGGATGAACTTGTGCTGGAAAAATATGTTGCTTTGGTCTTTGCATGTGCAGGGTAACTTGAAGGCGATTGTAGTCCACGACGGTGACTGTGAGATGATTTAGTTCGAAGTCATGGTCCAGAGGGTTGATGATGCTGGAGGAGGCGGTCGAGTTCGAGTTGAAGCGTATGGAGATTAAAGATGGATGATGCGTGCTGGAGCTACAGAGGTGCGGTCCGGAGGCTACGGCATGTGGTAATTTTAGGGTGTCTAAAATTGGATATTTTGTAATCAAGTGTATAAGTCCATGGATTAGGCTCATGTAATTGGGTTGTGCTTAGGTGATTAGGGTTTGGAGACTAAAGGGGTATAAAAGGTGATTAGGGCCGTTCACGAAAAAAACCAGATGTGGCGGCAGGCGTTTTTTTTGCTCTGACGTTATATGTGGTGATTGGCTACTGTTGAGAGTTGATTGCATGCGTGCGTGCGTTGAGAGACCTCTAAAGAAAGATCGATGTGGTAGTTGGCAGCTTTGGCTTTGATTTCCGTGTGAAACCGGAGGTTTGATTTCTTTGACAGAGTTGATTGCTTGTGTTACTGTGCATTGCTATTGGACATATTATTTGGAGGAGTTGATTGCTAGTAGAGCCTGTAGACGTGAGTCACTACATTGATTGATTATGGGTGTGTTGGACATTGGCTGCACATGAGGAGCTACCAATAGAAATTAGATTTAATCTCTGTCGCTACTCTCTCTGATGTGCTGTTTCCTGCTTGGTTGGATTTGCTGAAGGTTTAGATTCAAGCATCAGCCAGTTACCGAAAGCGACGGCTTTAATTTTTCGGTCTGCTACAGTAACAAGCTACATGTTGGAAAATAAGAAGATTGTAGATGATAAGGACGTCACTTCTACTGATATGAACACTCCTCTTGCTGCTGCCGTGAATGATGTGCAAGGTTCAATTACTCGGGCACGTGCTCGTCAACTCAACTATCAGGTAAATTCATTTTTAGGAGTAAATAATATTTCCGATGAGAACCCGATACTTCCTAAGACTTGTGATTTTCTTGTTCTTAGGAATCATAGAGAGGAGGAGCCAACTCACGGCAAGAGTTCGAGCTGGACACGTTTTGGAATCTCATTTGGCCTCCGGAGACAGCATCGACTTTAAACATGCATAACTTTTGCAAACGGAATTCGATTCGGGTGTTCTTGGGCTTGTTGGAAAGCTTATTCCGAGGCCTTTCCAACGAATCCAGCCTCACCTCCAAATTCCTTCTGTAGAATTTAGAATCGTCAAAAGAATGTGCTATGTCACCAATTTGGGCCGATTTAGGCCTTGTAATCGTTGGGCCCATCTTCCTAGCCGCCTCCCCCTCCTTGTGCTGCACTATTCAGGGTGGTACTGTTCACATGAAGAGTACCATATGAATAATACCACCCCTTTAGTTGTTTGATATGTGAGGCTTCCCCTCTCCTATTTAAGGAGGCCGCACCCTTTTAGTTTTCCTTGGGTTTTTCTTAAGAGATTATTCTGCTTAGCAGTCTCACCGTACGTTCGGTTGAGTAACCCCAACTTGTGAACTTAATCTTTATCCGTAATACAATTTCAGATTGCATCTTCTACTCTCTTGCTTGTGTTCTCGATTTGCTTGCAGGAGATAGCCTTCTTAGCGAGGTTAACCGCGTTCGGCACGGTTGATAACCACTGGAGCAGTGGTGTAGTGATTGCGAGGGGATCATCTGTTTTGGTCGGAGCCTTTGGATCATCAACGTTGTGTTCTCCACAATTGACTTATATGTACCTTTCGGAAGATCGGGCCACCGTCACATCAGTAGAATTGAGGAAAAAGCTTCCCCTGCAAATTACAATCATTCACCCCCTTTAATTGTCATTAACAATCCTACAGGTGCATATGTGAAATTGGAATGATGAGACTTAAAGAAGTGCATAATTCAGAGGGGAGTCTTCATGAACTCATTATTGAAACTTGATCGCGAACATCGAGTACCCAAAAAGTAAATCCTAGAGATTATATAAAATAGGGTGGATTATACTCTTTTTCTCTTGACTTGTTTTCCTGACGTTTCTCGGCTAAGGTTTTTAACGAGATAATTCGTGCAACGTAGTAGAACGTGTGTCATGTACTCTTTCTTCAATTTTTTCCACTGTATTTTTTATATAATTTTGACGAGGTATGAACATGTGAGAATGGGTGCCCAAATGGGAGTTTTGGGAAACTATGGGATCGGCCCAGCAGTCGGCTCATGTATGAGTGCTTCATCCCAAAGCCTAGTAGGGTCTGTAGAATATAAATAGGGAGTGCTAGTCATTGTAAAAGATTAATCGCATGAAGAGTAATAAAAAGAAACAAGAAGTCTCCATACATCTATGTGTTCAATCTACTATTTTGTTCTTGTGTTCTTGCATGGTTTGATGTGATTGTATGTTTATCTATGAGGTGATCGTTCGAACTAGACTCACCAGCGATGATTTCTCAATAATTTTAACAAACTTTTTTACCATTAAGCTAATTTCAGAAGCTATGACTATCTTTTTTTTTACATCGTCGTGGCTGACACGATAGTCTTAGTGTGCGTAGGGTTTTATTAGGTTTTTTTTTACATACGTAAGAGTGAGATTATTCTTCGATTACGTATGTAGGGATAAACTTTCTCTTTTGTTAGTTAAGATGCAGCCATCGTTCCACGCAGCCGACGGATGGATAAAAAATGGGACTGTAAACTGCGAACGAACGAGGTGAGAACGTCCTGCTTTGTCTCGTGTGCATCAAGACCCACGGACTCTCGAAGATCATGGAAGAGCCTCACACGCGCCTCCCTCTCGGCACGCCTCTCTGCGTGGACGCCGAGGAGGCCGCCACATGACGAAGCTGCATGCCGCCTCCGGGACAAATGTCCCACCACCGTGCCTCACCGCACACCTTGAACCCTACAAATATCTGCAGTCATGCGTAGTTACGTACCACGGTGATTTACCGCCGGAACCCAAACTAGCTAAGCTAACTAGCTCTAGCTCGTCGACTGATCGATCGACCGCCATGGCGCAAGCCGAGCGCGAGCGCCTGAGCGTGGTCATGTTCCCGTGGCTCGCACACGGTCACATCAACCCTTACCTCGAGCTGGCCAAGCGCCTCACCTCCGAACGCGGCGTCGAGGTCGACGTCGTCGTCCACCTCATCTCCACGCCCGCCAACCTCGCAGCCGTTGCGCACCACCAGACGCCCAAGATCAGGCTAGTGGAGCTTCACCTCGCCGCGCTCCCGGACCTGCCCCCCGCGCTCCACACCACCAAGCACCTACCATCCCGCCTCATGCCCGTCCTCAAGCGCGCGTGCGACCTCGCCGCGCCACGCTTCGGCGCGCTCCTCTTTTAGAAGAATGCTCTGTTCTTTTATTCCTTCTTTCTTAATACAAAACAGGACTCTAGTACTTAAATAGACATCATTGATCCACGGATCGGTAACTTACTCACTCCTATTCTTATGCCACTACAACGGATCGTGCACATGCATGACCCATTCGATGGCTCACCTTGCACGCGTGCATGTTCCTGCTGAAAGCAGTCAAGAGGCGCATGCAAAAACTAACAAACTCTCGGCATGACTTATTCCATCACTGCATGCGAGCGTGTAGCTACCAGTGGTACATGCATGGCTCTACAAACTCATGAAATTAAATACTAATCAAGATTAGTGTCTAACATTTCCCCTAATCTTGATGTCGTTATTTGGGTATCTTCTGCCAAGACTCAAAGTAGCGCTGGTTCTTCGTCGGCATCCGTCTCGATGAGATATGCTGCGCTTTCTCCCTCTTGTTGGGCTTCGGCATTCGAAGCAAAGTGTCCATAATCGTTACAATTAAAACACCGTACTTTTGCCTTGTCAATTCGTCGATACGAGCGTCCACCGCCGCCACAAAACCACGAGGAGCCTTCACCTTCACGCTTGACGATCGGGCCTCCCACTGCTGCGCGTCGAGAGCAAGTGCTCCTCGTCTCGTCGTTGTTGCCGTAGCGGCGTTCTCCTCTTCCTGCGTCTTCAAGCGCCGATTAGCTCTTCGATCGACATATTTTTATGTCACCGAATTGCTCAATCGTGGTGGCGACGGAGAGAACTTCTTAGGCTTTCGCACGAAGAAACTTCCGCACGATGTAGACCTCTTCCATCTTTTCGCCTAGACCTCGAATCTTCGGCGATTGTCGTCAACCTCATCGCGAAGTCATCGATCATTCGGTGTCCCTCATGCAAGTTTTCAAACTCGCTTTTGAGGTTTTGTACGCGCCTCCTTGACGCGATCGGCCTTCGAGATGCATTACCTTCAAGGTGTTCGGGCCTCCTTTGCGGTCTCCTTCTCGAGCTAGGAGCAGCGGCCGTCTTCGACATGAGGAAGGTGCGCGGCGCCATTTGATCTTGCCGCTCATTCACCTCTTCATCACGATTGCGTTCCACACGCCTTGGCGCACATAAACACCTTCATCTTCACGGCCCAAGTCGTGTAGTTGCTCCTCGTGAGCATGGGATACGGGAGGGAAATGCTGCCCTCGCGTGCCGACGTCTTCGGCACGCTCCCATCGCCGATCTTTTGAACGCCCCCATCGGCGGTGACGTTTCTCGACGAGCTCGAAGACGACATGGATGAAGGTGTACAAACACAAGCTCGATACCAATTGTCACCCGAAAAGTTAACAAGCAAAAACAATACGCTGGATACAATAAACACCAAGGAAAAAATACACTGGAAGAAGAAGAACACGGAAGAAACAGGACACTAGAAGAATGCTCTGTTTCTTCCGTGTTCTTCTTCTTCCATGGTATTTTTCCTTGGTGTTTATTGTATCCAGCGTATTGTTTTTGCTTGTTAACTTTTCTCGGGTCGACAATTGGTATCGTAGCTTGTGTTTGTGTACACCTTCATCCATGTCGCCTTCGAGCTCGCCGAGAAACGCCACCGCCGATGGGGCGCTCGTAAGATCGGCGATGGGAGCGTGTCGAAGACGCCGACGCGAGGGCATTTCTCCCGTATCCCATGCTCACGAGGAGCAACTACACGACTTGGGCCGTGAAGATGAAGGTGTTTATGCGCTCCAAGGCGTGTGGAACATAATCGTGGATGAAGAGGTGAATGAGCGGCAAGATCAAATGGCGCCGCGGCAATCTTCCTCGCGGTGTTCGAAGACGCCGCCGCTGCTCCTAGCCGAGAAGGAGACCGCAAAGGAGGCTCGAACACCTTGAAGGTAATGCATCTCGGTGCCGATCGCGTCAAGGAGGCGCGTACAAAACCTCAAAAGCGAAGTTTGAAAACTTGAGCATGAGGGACACCAATGCATCGATGACTTCGCGATGAGGTTGACGACAATCGTCAATAAAGATTCGAGGTCTAGGCGAAAAGATGGAAGAGGTCTACATCGCGGAAGTTTCTTCGCAAAGGTTTAAGAAGTTCTCTCCGTCGTACCACGATTGAGCAATTCGTGACATAAAAATATGTCGATCGAAGAGCTAATCGGCGCTTGAAGACGCAGAAGAGGGAGAACGCCGCCACGGCAACAACGACGAGACGAGGAGCACTTGCTCCCGACGCGCGCAGAGTGGGAGGCCCGATCGTCAAGCGTGAAGGTGAAGGCTCCTCGTGGTTTTGTGGCGGTGGACGCTTGTGATCGACGAATTGACAAGGCAAAAGTACGTGTTTTAATTGTAACGATTATGGACACTTTGCTTCGTAATGCCGTAAGCCCAACAAGAGGAGAAAGCGCAGCATATCTCATCGAGACGGATGCCGACTAAGAACCGGCGCTACTTTGAGTCTTGGCGAAGATACCCAAATAACGACATCAAGATTAGGGGAAAATGTTAGACACTAATCTTGATTAGTATTTAATTTCATGAGTTTGTAGAGCCATGCATGTACCACTGGTAGCTACACGCCCGCATGCGTGATGGAATAAGTCATGCCGTAGAGTTTGTTAGTTTTTGTATGCGCCTCTTGATCTGTTTAAACAGAACATGCACGCAAGGTGAGCCATCGAATGGTCATGCATGTGCACGATCCGTTGTAGTGGCATAAGAATAGGAGTGAGTAGTTACCGATCCGTGATCAATGATGTCTATTTAAGTACTAGAGTCCTGTTTTGTATTAAGAAAGAAGGAATAAAAGAACAGAGCATTCTTCTAGTGTCCTGTTTCTTCCGTGTTCTTCTTCTTCCTGTGTATTTTTTCCTTGGTGTTTATTGTATCCAGCGTATTGTTTTTGCTTGTTAACTTTTCTGGGCTGACAAAAGTTCAGAAGATCGGCGATGGGAGCGTGCCGAAGACGTCGGCACGCGAGGGCAACATTTCCCTCCCGTATCCCATGCTCACGAGGAGCTACTACACGACTTGGGCCGTGAAGATGAAGTTGTTTATGCGCGCTCAAGGCGTGTGGAACGCAATTGTGGATGAAGAGGTGAATGAGCGGCAAGATCAAATGGCGCTCGCGGCAATCTTCCTCGCGGTGCCGGAAGACGTGCTGCTGCTCCTAGCTGAGAAGGAGACCGCAAAGGAGGCCTGGAACACCTTGAAGGTAATGCATCTCGGTGCCGATCGCGTCAAGGAGGCGCGTGTACAAAACCTCAAAAGCGAGTTTGAAAACTTGCGCATGAGGGACACCGAACAGATCGATGACTTCGCGATGAGGTTGACGACAATCGTCAGTAAGATTCGAGGTCTAGGCGAAAAGATGGAAGAGGTCTACATCGTGCGGAAGTTTCTTCGTGCAGTGCCTAAGAAGTTCTCTCCCGTCGTACTCCAGTGTAGCTACAGATTGTTCTCTCGTATTAGTTGTATCACCGGAATAGCGTTGAGTTAGATGAGTGCTCAAACCCAACAGCAATCTCGGCGCTTTCCCCCCTTGTGTTTGGCGCCAGAGAGTTTTAATTGACTGTTAGAAATAACACAGGGAAAAATAAGTGATAGAACTATAAACTCTCGGTAAATAGAGCTGGACACGCGAAAAGATATACTGGAATGTCACAAGCACTCAAACGCGCATGAAAAACACCGTGAACAGAATCGCACTCGAAAGTCAAGAGAAAAACAGATACTCTGAGGATTGCAATGTGCAGAATTGTCACACTTTCCATTTCACAGATTGCTCTTATTTAAAAGGAGCTTGCATGCAAGCTGTTGGATGCATGCAACAATAAATGCGGCACCTTTTAGTCTGCGCACTGACTTAGCCACACATATACACCCACACTCTGCATGCAAGAGAGAGAAGGCCATGCATGCATGCAGAACTCTTTGAGCTATTCCTGCGCGTATACATGAGCTCCAGATGCGCGCATGTCCGCAGGCCTCCTCAACTAACTGTGTCCGCTTCTTTCTCCAGATCTATCATAAGACTCGGGCTCCCCTCTGCATACTTACACACTCAACTTTGAAGGCTAATACACGCACGTCACTTAACTTATACGATTAGCCGAGCAGATTCGTGCGGGATGGCGAGCGTCTTCTGGGGAGGCGGCAGGGCGGACGAGGTGGCCGACTTCGACGAGTACGACCCCACCCCCTACGGCGGCGACCTACGCCCTCGCCACCTTCGCGCGCCCTCCCGCCTCCAAGAAACTCGCTACTCCCATCTCCACCTCCTCGTCGCCGCGTGATGCGGTAGGAGGCCGGCCGATGAGAGCTACGACGCTGGCCGAGGAAGACCGCAGAGGCCGCAGCCGAGGAAAGCCACGGCTCCACAGGCACGGTGGTGGTGGTGGGTACGGAGGCCTCATACTCAGGAGGAGGAGCCACGGCTCTTCCGCTGGGTATGGGTACGGAGGAAGGCGACGACGACGACTTTAGGGGCGGAAGCGTCACGGTTCGCCGCGGTGGGTACGAAGCCGGCCGTCAGACGGGACGAGCGGCCCAAGTACCGTGGCGGCGGCGACGACGAGGCCCAGCTATGGCGCAAGAAGCACGACGACGACGACTCGACGACGAAGGAAGCCACGTTATAAAAAGCACGGCGACTCGACGACTCGATGGCGAGAAGAAGCGGCGCTATGGGAAGAACAACCGTCGCCGCCACGATTACGACGATTGATTAAAGCCATGTGTTAGTGCGGTCACGCCACACCTTCTTGCTGGTCACTTGAATAAGCAAAGTTGCGCGGCTTACTTTGATGAATTACCATTGCAACCCCTTTTTCCATAATTTTTGTTGTTGTTGTTCCCGGTCATTACGCATCCGCTTTACGCTTGTGATTCTTTTGGAATAATGATGCTATTAGCATCGTGTCCGAATGCAAACAATTGAAATACTCTCTAATTTTTTTAGAAGAATGCTCTGTTCTTTTATTCCTTCTTTCTTAATACAAAGCAGGACTCTAGTACTTAAATAGACATCATTCGATCACGGATCAAGAACTACTCACTCCTATTCTTATGCCACTACAACGGATCGTGCACATGCATGACCCATTCGATGGCTCACCTTGCATGTGCATGTTCTCTTTAAATACCCAAGAGGCGCATGCAAAAACTAACAAACTCTCGGCATGACTTATTCCATCCTCGCATGCAAAGCGTGTAGCTACCGATGGTACATGCATGGCTCTACAAACTCATGAAATTAAATACTAATCAAGATTAGTGTCTAACATCCTCGACAAGCTCCGCCGGACGCCCCGCTCTCGACTTCATTCGGTAGTGGCGCCGCCGAGGCCGCGCACGCGGGTCCCCGCCGTCCACTTCACAGCACCAGGCGCGCCGCGCATGGCGTTCTTCGTCCATCGCCTCAAGGCGGACCGCGCGCCAGCGCCTTTCCCTTCGAGACCATCGGCCTCGGCGCGCCGAGGAGGACGCCAAGTACACCGTCGCTGCGTCTGCGATTTACGGCACCGCCTCGTCCCCGAGCATGAGCGTCTCCGCCGAGCCCGCGCGCTCTTCGGGTTTGTGGCCATGAAGACGTCGCGCGACATCGAGCGCAAGTACATGGACTACCCGCAAGCACGGGCAAGGAGATCATCCCTGCGGGCCATTGCTTGTCGACTCGAGGGACGCCGCGCAGCTCGAGGCCAACCGTGTCATGCGGTGGCTCGATGGTAGGAGCCGGCTCCGTCGTGCTTGTCTCGTTCGGCAAAGTACTTCATGTCGAAGCATCGGATGGCGCAGATGGCGCGCGGTGCAGAGCTAAGCGCGCGCGCTTCATGTGGGTGGTGCGGTCCTCGCGAGACCCGACGAGGAACACCACGAGGAGGGCGCGCGCTATCGCGGGGTTCCCACCGCCGGCGGCGGTGGTGGTCGAGGATGGGCGCCGCGTGGCGCATCTGTCGCACCCTTCTCGCGGCGCGTTCTGACGACTGCGGTGGAGCTCGATCTTTGGAGTCTCTGTCGCGGGGTGCCGATGGTGGCGCTGCCGCATTGCACATCGACCACCGCCGATCGCCAACCTCACGGCCGAGCTAGGCGTGGGCTGCGCGCGCGCGCAGAGCGGTTCGGTGAGTTCAAGGCCGAGGCGTGGCGCGCGGTGCGGGTGATGCACGGGAGGAGGGCGAGGCGGCGAGGCGACGCGTGAGGGAGCCGCAGGAGGTGGTGGCGCGAGCAGCGGAACGGTAAGGAGATCGCCTGGCCGCTCCGAGAGGATGGCGCGCTCTGCGGCAAGGGCGATGGGAAGGCGAGGCCAGGTGGCGACGCGCCGTCTTAACGAGTGACGGTAGCTGCACACCCTTGATGTTAGTCTTCTTCGCCGTACGTGCGGCCTGTAGCATCGTTCGCATATCATCACGGGCCACACAGGTGTGCAGTTTCGGCCGTGGCCGTCGACGTGCTTCCGCAGTCCGCACCGTATAATGGGTTGGCGCTTTGCAGACCAGCTAGAAGCTCGCAAATATTGTAGTACTGGTTTTCGGCCTTGTGCCTTCGCGCTGGGAGGTGCTTGTTACTGATGGGATCTTGGCACATGGCATCTCACTCCAACGTCCAACGAAGGTACTAGTGTGTTACAGACCCGAGTACTTGTTAGAATAAACCACGTCTTGTTCGTGCATGGCGTGTGTGCGTGTGTGTACCAGGTCGAGTCCGTCGTATGTGCGACGTATGTGTGGAGTCTAGGAGGTGGCTGAGTCTTTAGGAGCTGGCATTGAAGGCATCGGCATGACGCAGCGCAGGCGCGGGAGCACGGCTTACGGTTTGTTCGAGCGACCAAGTCGTGTGGAGGACCGAGCGCTAGCAGGAGAAGTCTGGCCGATTCATGCGGATCGTGCGCGTCCGTCGCCTACGCGAGTTCGTGGCTCTTGCATGATGTAAGGCCGTGCGTTCGTGCGCAGAGAAGGCCAGGTCGTGGCTCAAGCTGCTGGGATATATTAGTCAATGTAATGCGTCAGCTAAACAGCCCGTCTGTGGTGTTTTTTTGATACAAGTTAAGAAACAGGCGTTTGGCGCCGCGCCGTTCGTCGTCGGAAAATCTATCTTGTCTACTGTTCATCTTCTGCCTTCGTCAAGCGAGAGCTAGAGTGACTCATTTCCAACAATTGGTATCAGAGCCGGAGAAGTTCGACAGCAAGCTGATGGCGGCGTACGAGCGCGTTGTCAAGGAGTCCGGCGGCGTGATGGAGCTTCCGATGCTAACGAAGACGAACTACCACGAGTGGGCGCTCGTGATGCAAGTCAACCTGGAGGGCATGGAGCTCTGGGATGCTGTGGAGGCGGGTAAGGCCGAGCGCGCCAAGGATCGGCGGGCGTTGGCCGTCATCTTGCGCGTGGTGCCATCGAAGCTGAAGGCCAGCCTCGCCGTGAAGAAGACCGCCAAGGAGGCTTGGGAGGCGGTCAAGTCGAGACGGGTGGGGGACTCGCGCGTGCAGGAGGCCAAGGCGCAGCACCTCCTCAAGCAGTTCGAGAACACGGCGTTCAAGGACGGTGAGACGATCGACGACTTCGCCGTGCGGATCGGCTCCTCGCCCGCGAGCCGCGCGAGCTTGGGGAGAAGATGGAGGAGGAGCGCGTCGTGAAGAAAATGCTGCGGGTTGTGCCGGCGAAGTACAATCAGATCGCATGCTCCATCGAGATGTTTGCAGATTTGAAGACGATGTCGCTCGAAGAGCTCGTCGGGAGGCTGCGCGTGGCGGAGGAGCGTTGTGGCGGCATTGAGGAGGCTGCGGATGGCGTCCAGCGCCTACTGCTCACGGAGGAGCAGTGGGAGGCGCGTCGACGTCAGCGAGGCAAGGATCGGCGCGGTGGCGGCAACAATGGCTGTGGCCGTAGTGGTGGCCGCGACGACGACGACGACGATGATGGAAGCAGCAGCGTCTACACCGAGAATGGCGAGCGCAAGTCGAAGGGCAAGAAAGGCAAGTGCTACAACTGCGGACTTCGTGGGCACTTTGCTAGGGATTGCCGTGAGCCGAGGAAGGAGAAGGCACTGCTCGCCGATGTCGACGATGAGCCGACCCTTCTGTAGGTCGGACACGTGGCGATGTCGTGGTTTAGGGGGAGTTTGTTAGAATAAACCACGTCTTGTTCGTGCATGGCGTGCGTGCGTGTGTGTACCAGGTCGAGTCCGTCGTATGTGCGACGTATGTGTGGAGTCTAGGAGGTGGCTGAGTCTTTAGGAGCTGGCATGACGCAGCGCAGGCGCGGGAGCACGGCTTACGGTTTGTTCGAGCGACCGAGTCGTGTGGAGGACCGAGCGCTAGCAGGAGAAGTCTGGCCGATTCATGCGGATCGTGCGCGTCCGTCGCGTACGCGAGTTCGTGGCTCTTGCATGATCTAAGGCTGTGCGTTCGTGCGCAGAGAAGGCCAGGTCGTGGCTCAAGCTGCTGGGATATATTAGTCAATGTAATGCGTCAGCTAAACAGCCCGTCTGTGGTGTTTTTTTTGATACAAGTTAAGAAACAGGCGTTTGGCGCCGCGCCGTTCGTCGTCAGAAAATCTATCTTGTCTACTGTTCATCTTCTGCCTTCGTCAAGCGAGAGCTAGAGTGACTCATTTCCAACAGTACTGAACCTGGAAGACCTTATGATGAACAGGAGAAGGGCCGTTATCGGCAAGACCGAAGGACCGGCAAGCGCGATCGTAGACCGTGTGATCGCTATCCAGCGGGGGACTGGGTTTCGTAACGAGCGCGTTTCCTATCGCGAGGAGATGGGAGGGCCCATTGGTCGGTTCCGGCATCGACTTGGTTACTTTTGGCATTCTGGAATTGGAGAGGGGCAAGAAAGATGTAATAGTAGAATACTACTTTTCTGAACCTTCCTTCTAGTTCTTCTACTTCCCTGTCCTATTCTCCTATCAATCCCAGTCTTCTCTCTGTAATCCCACGAAGCATTGGTGTTGATCCAAGTAATATCCGGAAAGGGTTGTAACATTTGGTATCAAAGCCTCGTTCCGACGCCCTGGATCATCCACGATATCAAATGAGAGCCTGAGTCTGCTCGCAAGAGATGGAGCAGCAGATGGCCGAGCTGACAAGGGTCATTCTAGCGCAAAGTGACTCGATCAAGGAGCTACAAGCCAAGAGCGACACGATCCATGCCACCATAGAAGAAATCAAACCGGTGGTGATTGAGTTGCAGAAGTGGAAACGTGAGATGGAGTCATCGGTGGAAGGGCTGCGTTCCGAAGTGGGCGAACTGGGGATGCAAGTCATCCAGATCGCCAGAAATCCTGTGCTAGAGCTACGACCAGCGAATCTACCACCGATCCTTCCCCTGCCAGAAGCCAAGCAAGAACTAGCACTACAACACAACACCCTTGTAGAGACGTCCAATATATATGCTAGAGACGTGTTATTTCATCTCTAGAGGACCATAGAGTCGTTTTTATAAAGCGTTCTTGGAGCGTCTCTCCACGGACCGTGTCAAGAACTGTAGAGACGCTTGTAAAACATGTGTACAGGATATAAGACGCTTTATAGATACGTTAAAGTTCATGTCTATGTATGTAGACGTTTTAGTAGATACACTTATATAACGTCTTTACTGATATAGATATGTCCGATTTGCGTGCCAACAAACATAGAGACGCTTTTACAAATATATTCAATTCATATGCGCACAATTTATACACATTCTATAGAGACGTTATATACGTCTCTAGGTACGCAAAAGCGTCTTTTTGGACATCTTACTATAAAAAAATTATTTTGAATTTGATTAATGCATTTTGCTACAAACGGAAACATATCTATAATAGATTGAAAATAATATTTAAAACAAATAAACAATAATAATTTGACATTTATTTCCACAAAGGACACATAGTCTAAATAAATTATTCACACAACCATATGACTTAGATCACATAACTCTCTTCCCAAATATTTTATGAAAATCTAAACCTTGTGTTAAATCTCCAAGCATGTCCATGACCGTGGACGCGGCTATTCGAATAGATTGATTAACACTCGGTAGATGTTGTACACTTTACCCACACGTGCAATTAGTGTAGCTAGCACTAATCATAACAAAATCTTTCAGAAACTTCATCTCAAGCATTGACACTCTCGATGTACTTTACTGTTGTCCAATTTATGCACATAGCTCTTGGTACGACACACACCGTTGGACAAGGAAGTCGCGAACCGTCCCGCAATGTGAGAATTGCACCTCCACCCTGGCACACAGCCTAACCTACAATCTGAGTTGTCAATGTCAAGACTCCATAACCTACTAAATTAGGCCCGTCCCATCAGGCATATGGTTATACGGAAGGCCTAGTTCAATGGCACACAAAGTTAAGCCCTTAATTGACCAAGACAAGACCTCCAATTTCTAACTAATGTCACACAGACCAATATTCCATGCACACAGCTTTCACTATATCACATAGTATCCACCACTTGCCTCAGTCTAAATATTTTCACACCCTGTTGGTTAAGTGCAACACGTCATCAATGAGTAATAGCACATAGCACACAGTTTTATCACACAGTTTCATAATCACTTAGTCAAGTTTATATTTGCAACTCACATGAAATGATGACTCGTAGCATGGCTAAGCAATCTACTCGTATCTAACCAACCCACGTTGGTGCTACGATAATACCAACTAATAATGAACCAACCTAGGGTGACAAAAGATCATTGCATAATAATAGACAAGGTGAATGTAACAAATTGGATTAATAACTAAACACAAAAGCATTTAAATAAATACTTAAAATAGAATACAATAATTTGAATCAAAGTATTTCAGAAACTAAGTGTAATATGATCAAAGGTATAACTTGCCTTGGAATAGGTCTAGGCACTAGTCTTGATCTTGGTGCACTCCCTTCTTCTTTAAAAGTCCCCGAAGAATTAATGTCTACTCACAAACGAAATAAATAAAAAATAACAGAAATAAAACAAACTCCAAAAATTAAATAAAAATATTAGATAAATAGATCTCAAATTTAGATGAATTTAGGAATTTGAATGAGATCAATCGGAGTTTGGATGAAGAAGATATGGCATTTGGAAGATGAAAACTAAAGAAATAACGTAAATTGGAATTTCTGGAATTATCCTAATTATTTTTCTACTAAAAAAATCCGGATTATGATGTTAGCTGACATCAGCGAGGGAATTTCAAAATTAAAATAAACCCCGGGAAAAGGCTACAATGGCTAACATGTCGGACCCACGGTCCATGGACCAAGTCCACGAAGATGGGCTCTAGTCTACGGGTTCACGGGCCTATAGAACAGTGCACTTGGCAACGGGGTACACTGTCATAGGAACGGCTCACGATGGACTGGGTTTACGGAAGTTTGTATTTAGGGTTTGGGTGAATCATCCACGCACACGCGCATGTGGCGCTGATGAGGACGCCACACAGGCTGCCACGCACACACGGAGCTGACATGGCAGTTGGAATGGGCGACGGCGAGGCAGGCGGTGCTCGGGTTTTAATGGCTTCCAGCGAACGGCGGTGTCTCGTCGGCTGTGAGTGGTACCAAGAGGTAGCTAAGGTTATTGCAATCTCAGGGATGCACTCACGGGTGGTTGAGGTTGACTGTGGTGGTCGGCGGCGAGCTCAAAGCGGTAGAGAAGAACCGGGCTCGTCGGGATCTACTCCTCGGTGGTGCTCCGGCAGAACCAAGGCGACCAGGATGTAGCCCTCGTCTGTGCGATGCCGAAGGTGGTGATGATGAAGCTTGAGCGGCTCTGGCTGCGGCGGAATCCCTCGTTGGAGTTGGCGGCGGCGCACCTTCTTCTTCGAGTTCTCCCGGCGGCTAGGGTTTGGCGCAGGAGCATGGCGGCTAGGGTTTGGGGTTTGGAGTGCAAGGGCGACCTCTCCCTTTATACACAGCAACTAGGAGGAGTCCCAGGCATGCACGCCAAGAGAGGATCACGCGATGGATTTGGGAACGAAGAATAGGATTCGGTGGGACCCGCGTGTCAGCGAGCATGGCTCAGGCGAAGACTTGTAGCAAACGAAGCTGGCACGGCTGACTAGTGGCACCGGGCGCAAGCGCATGGAGAGAAGGGACGGGAGACTGACATGTGGGGCCCGCATGTCAGTCGGAGGCGGGGCACAAGCACGAGCGCGCTGGGTCGCATAGTGATGGGCCGGCGGAAAATAGGGTTGGATTTTGGCCCATTTACTATTCTGAGATTTTAAATGTGTTTTCTAGTTTAGACAATACAGAAAATCCAAATGGCAATTTGAAAATAGCAAGTGAACTCGAAAAAAATCTAGAAAATATATCCAATCACATAGAATCCAAATAAAATAGTTTTGACAATTGTTGATGTTGGAGTTAATCATATTAAATTATTTTAACATTGAAAGTCCATATTAAGCTTTAATTAAAATTCAAATAAAATCCAAATGGTGAATTTTCCAACTACTAACTAATAAAAGATTTTTAAAAGCTCATAAAATTAGGATGTTACAAACCTCCCCCCATAAAGGAATCTCGAGCTCGAGATTCAGGCTAGCTAGAGGAAAGGATGGTAAACTCGGCTTTCAGCTCTTCTTCACGTTCACACGTTGCTTCTCCTTCTGAGTGGTTGCTCCACTACACTTTGCAAAAACAAATTGTTTTGCTTCTGGTACAATGCTCTGCGACATCTAAAATCTTGACTAGCTGCTCTTTATAAGTGGGATCTTTTTTCAACTCAATTGAATCCAACGGGATTTGTTCTTCTGGCACGCGAAGACACTTCTTCAACTGCAAGATATGAAAGACGTCATGCACTCCTGCTAACGATTGCGGTAGCTCTAACTAATACGCTACTTCTCCACAACAATCCAAAATCTTGAACGGACCAACATACCTAGGGGCAAGCTTCCCTTTGGTATGAAGCTTTTTTACACCTCTGAGGGGAGTAACTCAACGATAAACAAAATCTTCTGGTTCAAAGCTGAGGTCACGACGATGGTTATCAGCATAACTCTTCTGCCTTGATTGGGCTATCTTTAATCTTTCTCTGATCATAGACACTTGCTCTTCTACGTCTTGAATAATATCTGGTCCAAATACCAAATGTTCAGCTGTTTCTGACCAATTCAAAGGGGTTCTGCAAGCAAGACCATACAAAGCTTCAAATGGTGATATTTGTAGACTGGCTTGATAACTATTGTTGTACATTAGCTAGAGCACAAGCTCTCAACATATGCTCTAATATTTGATTGACTCTTTCAGTCTATCCATCTCTCTGGAGATAAGGAAAACTGAAGTTCAAGTGAGTTCCCAAAGCATCATGCAGACTCTGCAAAAAACGCGAGGTGAACCAGGATCCTCGATCTAACACTACCTTCTTAGGCACACCATGTAAACTGACAATTCTTGACATATATAACTCTGCAAGACGGTCTCCTGAGTAAGTGGTTTTGACTAGGAAAAAATGGGCAACTTTAGTTAAACGATCAACTATTACCCAAATCGAATCGTGACTCGATTGAGTCCTGGGTAAACCGGCAATGAAATCCATTCTGATTTCTTCCCACTTCCACTTTGGAATCTTCAGGGGTTGTAACCAGGGGCGGAGCTGGGCCTCGGGCAGCTGGGGCAATGGCCCAAGGCCCAGGTCAAAATCGCTTGCTGTTTGGTAGTGCTGGACGGCGTGCACACGCTGCAGTGGACCAAGCTCTGGCTGGCTACGCCCCTGGTGGCCCGAGGCCCAGCCTGCGGCTGGCTACACCCCTGGTTGTAACAAACCTGTTGGTCTTTGATGTTCTGTTTTTACTTTCTGACATACATCGTATAAGGTAACGAACTCTACGACTTCCTGTTTTAAATTCGACCACCAAAAATTATTCTTAACATGCTGCTAGATCTTAGTAATACCAGGGTGAATCGAATACTTTGAGTCATGGGCTTCCTTCAAGATTAGATATCTCAAACCATCAACATCTAGCACGCAGATACGTCCATTGATGCACAATATATCTTGATCATCTTTGGTAAAGTCTTTAATTTTTCTTTTGCCATTTTGAGCTTAATGTCCGAAAACACGGGATCTTTTGGTTGAGCTTCACGAATTGTAACATCCCAATTTTCAGAGCTTTAAAAATCTTTTAAATAATGGTAGTAAGAAAATTTACCATTTGGATTTATTTGAAAATCAATTTAAAAAGCTTAATATGGACTTTAAGGACAAATTGATTTAATGTGCTTAATCCCAACATCAACAATTGTCAAAATTATTTTATTTAGATTCTATATGCTTGGATATATTTTATAGAATTTTCTAGAATTTTTTTTCCAAAGCCATTTGCTATTTTCTAATTGCTATTTGCATTTTCTGGATTTATTTAAAAGAAAAATCAAAAGAAAATCCTTGAACGATCTGTCGGGTCAAGCCCAACACTATTCCAAAGAAAGCGCCACCATCTCGCCCGGCGCGCCTCATCCGTTGGATGCTTGACGCGCGTGCCCTCGTTATCGTCGGACGACGCGCCAACCCCGCCTTCATCTGTTGGATGTTCGCGCGTGGCCTCGTCCACGATCTCGCCGCTCGCCGCGCTTGCTTCCACCGTTGGATTTATCATCGCGCGGTGCGCCGCTCGCCTCGCTCTCTCGCCAAGTGGGACCGCCGCGAGTCGTCGTCTCATGCAGCCTTCTTCTTCCTCGCGCCGCCGCCGCCGCCATTCCGGAGTCAAGCTTCGTTCGACAAAATCGCCACGGTTCTTCGATTCTCGCGCGAACCCGCCAATTTGTAGTCAGATCGTCTCGTACTCATCTCTAACCAAATCGCTACCGAATCGGTTACAATCTCCCGAATCAAGGAATTCAAAACCCGGCCGTTTCGGACCCGATTTGGGGTTTTCAAATCTCGGCGTCTCGTGCCTATAAATACCCCTTAGCACCGCCTCGGACCTCCGCAACCCAAAGCCGCCACTCGCCGCCCGATCGCCTAGCGCCGCATTTCAAGCTTTAGGGTTTTGGCCGAGTTTCTTCTCCGGTGAATTGCGCCGTCTTCGCCGCTCTTGCCTCGCCGACTACACCACCGTGATCGGCAAGTCTCAGCTACCTCGGCGCACCTCCTCGTCCGCCGAGCATCACCGAGCTCCCGTCCGACAAACCCGAGACCGCCCGCCGCCTCAAGCTCGCGCCGACCATCTCCGACAACCCTGTGTGCTCAAACCGTGCCCTCGTGTGCGCAATAATCCCCTCTACACGCTGGTACCACTCATCGCCGGCGAGGAGCCGCTGTCGCCGGTGACCATGGGTCCCGAGCGCCATCCGCAAGAAATCGCCCGGCTCAGCAACACGTCATACCCGGTCTTTGGTGTGGCAGCCGCGTGGCGCCAGATCAGCACCAGCACACGCGTGCGTGGCTCGGTCCACTGCGCCAGATTTCCCTCGGTTCGGTGCACTCGGTGCCGTGAACTCGAGACCCGACATGTGGGGCCCACATGTCAGATTTCTTTTAAATTTATTTCTTTTTCCGAAAATTCTCGGCTGACGCAAGCATTGCGCAATAATTCGATTTTACTTTATAAAAATAATTCGGGAAATTCAATAAAATCCAAATTAGGGTTTATTTGATTTTCCAATCTTCCAAAGCCCATATCTTTTGCATCCGACCTCCGATTGAGCCCATTCAAATTTGTAAATTTATATAAAATTGAGATATATTTAATTGTGAATTTTATTTGAATTTTTGGAGTTGTTTTGCCTCTGTTATTTATTTGTTTTGTTTCTTTTGTCTCGCTTATGTAGTAGACGTCGATACTTTGGGAATTTCTGTAAGAAGGAGCACCTCAAGACCAAGACCAATATCTAGACCTATTCCAAGGCGAGTTATACCTTTGATCATATTGAACCCAGTTTTCAAAATACTTTGTTTCAATGTATTGCATTATATTTCAAGTATTTATTTAAATGCTTTTGGGATAGTTATTAATCCAAATTGTTATGCCACCTTGTCTATTGTATGCCATGATCTTTTGTCACCCTAGGTTGGTTCATTATTAGTTGGTATTATCGTAGCACCAACGTGGGTTGGTTAGATACGATTAGACTGCTTAGCCATGCCACGAGTCACCATTCCATGTGAGATGCAATTATAAACCTGACTAAGTGATTATGGAACTGTGTGAGGAAACTGTGTGTGCTGTGTGCTATTACTCGTTGATGGCATGTGTTGCACTTAATCAATGGGGTGGGAAAAGATTTAGACTGAGGCAAGTGGTGGATCTGTGTGAATGGTGGAACTGTGTGATTTAAACTTTGTGATTTGGGTAAAACAGGAAGTCTTGCCTTAGTCAATTAAGGACTTAACTTTGTGCGCCATTGAACTGGTCTTATCAGACGACCACATGCCTAGCATGGGCCGGGCCCGACTTAGTAAGTTATGGAGTCTCGACATTGACAACTCAGTTGTATTTAAACTGTGATGAAATTTGAAGGTGTGTACCGCTATGTTTGGGTCACATCGCGGGACGGTTATTGCATCCTTGTCCAACGGTGTGTGTCGCTCCAAGGGCTATGTGAACAAATTGACTGGCAGAAAGCACATCGGGAGTGTCATTGTTTGAGATGAAGTCTCGAAAGGTTTTGTTATGGTCGGTGCTAGCTACACCGATTGTATCGTGGGTAAAGTGTACTGACCTCTGCAGAGTGTTTAAACCAATCTATTCGAATAGCGCGCCTCTGCTATGGACATGCTCTGAATTTCACACGAGGGGTAGGTTTTCAAAACAAATGGGAAGGGTCGGTGTGTGAGGTAACTTGTGCGGTGTGTGAATAACTTGATTAGACTGTGTACTTTGTGAAATCAATTGTTAACTTATTATTGTCTATTTGTTTTGAATTATGCTTTCAATCTATTATTTGTATTCAATTGCAAATGTTGCATTTCGCAAAATAACCACGAAGCCATTCCTTTGGAATAAACCATCATCTATAAATTGCATTCGTGGTATGACTTGCGAGTGCGGTGTGTACTCACTCTTGCTAAACAAATCAATGAAGTGGAGGAGTCGCCGCACCGCTTTGAAGAAGAGTTCTACGAAGGTGATCGTTAGGGTCTTGATCCCGATCTGTTCGTGGTAAATTGATGGGAGCCACCGAGTTTATTTCGTTTCATTGCAGCTTATTTCTTTATTGTCAGCTTGCATGGCTTAATAAATGTAAAACTCGACCGTAAGGTCCCAACAGTTATTTGTTATTAAAAGGTACTCGTTTATTCTTATATTCGTTGTATGGATGTGATATTTCATCGATGTTGACACTGTGTGCACTAGCGTGATCCTGGACTAGTGCAGAATACACAGAGGGTCCAGATTTGCATATTTGGGTCCCGACAGAGGTGGTATCAGAGCCATACTGACTGTAGGTCTTGACCTTAGTTAGATTGGCCGTTCTTAGTGAGTCCAAAATTATTTTCTAAAGCAAATATTAACTTGCAAGATTAGTTGAACTCTTTAACTCATCTCATGTCCCTCTTGACTCAACTATTGCTGAAATTCTTTCTCTCCCCGCTGTTTTAAAATTGTTTTCATCTTATCAGATGCCTCGCCTTCAGAGTTATGGAGAGCGCACGGGAGGACTTGCCGCTGAGCTTTGGAAGCTATTACAAGTACTTGGAGGATTTGACCGTCCCTTGTATCGTGGCAGCGCTTGGATCGTGAACGGTCGAGATCGTGGAGTAATCTGCCATTTGACCATCTACGCCAGGAAGAACACTAAGGCAAGCAAACCACTGAACATCTCAGCTCGAAGGAGTATTTGGATTGAAGCAATCCAGGAGTCTTCGTGCCTTGCCATCCTGAGGATCTGCAACATCTACTCTCGAGAGCTTCGTGACACAATTTTCCGTTATCATCCCCGCACATCCGACGTGGATCTTGCTGCACGTTTTCCGACTACGGAGAGAGAAGACAACGCCACCGCAGTATCTTGCCCGATTCGCATTTGCTCAAGAGGAGTCATTGGAATTAGCCGCCACAGAGCCGAGTGTGCTTCACGAGACTCTTCAGAGAGTCAAGAAAGGATCGCCATCTTCGAAGAAACTCTTTATGGACGGAACGATCACGAAGAAGACATCAAGAGGAAGACCTGAAGAAGTCGATGAACCTTTGAACCGTAAGAGCCGCAGAGGCAAGCAGAGCCGGAGGTACGAAGCACTGCACCGTGGACACTGCTCTGCTGCACCACCCGAGACATCAAGATCGCTTTGCAAGGATGCCACCATTTTCGTGTCTACAAGAAAGGGAGCACCGCCAAGGCTACGGAGGCTATTTAATCCAGTAGTCTGTTCGAGTCGTTTCAAGCTTAGCCAGTATTAAGTCTTGAGTCGCCCTTTAGGCGGTAGTTTTGTATGCTTAGGTTCGTCCTTATTTTCTTGTGTGCAAGTATGAGCTGCAAAGGCCCTTAGGCATTTGTTGCAAGCCATACTATTATCTTAATTAATATAAGAGTTTCAGTTGAGCTTTCTTAAAATATGTTGTTGGGTTTTACCTACCCCACTTAGTTCTACAACTCATCTTGTGCTTGCTACCTTATCTAACCTATGAAGATTCACCAGATGGTTCAGACTCGTCAAGCTGCTGTAAGTGGTTCCGATACTCCAGTGTCAGAAGGATAGGAGCAGACCCCCGGAGAAGCAGTTCCACCACAAGCACCTTCAATTGATCTGCAGAATTTTGGAGCATTCATGACAGCTCAAACCCAGCTAATGTACACCATGATGAATCAGATGCAAGCTATGAATAACCAGAACCACAACAATCAGCATCATAATGGAGCCCCAGTTGCTCATGGTCACAATGGATCATCCAAGTTGGCCGAGTTTATGAGAACCCGTCCACCAACCTTCTCTGGACATGTCTCACCCGTAGAGGCTGATGATTGGCTTCGTGTCATTGAGAGGAAGCTGCTGATCACTCAATGCAGCGATCATGAGAAAGTTCTGTACGCCACTCACCAGATGGAAGGCATTGCTGCCGAATGGTGGGAAAACTTTTGTGCAGCGCATGGAACGCCGCAAGACATTACTTGGGAAGAGTTCACAACTGCTTTTCGCCAGTATCATGTGCCGGAAGGAATTATGGATCTGAAGAAGGATGAATTCCGTGCTCTCAAGCAAGGAGGGATGTCAGTGACCGACTACCTCAACAAATTCTCTCAACTTGCTCGATATGCTGCAGAAGATGTCGCCACCGACAAGGCTCGTCAGAGTCGTTTTCTGAAAGGATTAAACACTGGACTTCAAGTCAACTTGATCGCCCACACCTTTCCTGATTTCCAAGAATTGATCAACAAGGCTTTGATTCTTGAGGATAAGCGCAAGGAATTGGAAGATCATCGTAAGCGCAGAATGGCTCAGCAAGGAAGTCACCAACCCCAGGTGAAGGCAAGAATGATTCCACCGTAGTTTAACCGCTTTTCCCACGCAATTCGCTGCACCACCGCACCAACTTCACAGACTCGTCCAGCTTGCTCGTAACTTCCGCAACCCCGCACTACCAACCCCAATCCAAGAAGCAACCCACGTAATGCACCCGAGTTTGCTTTACCCGCCGTCACCAGACATTTCGCCAACCGATGTCCGCAGAATGGGACTATCACCCAAAGACGCTTCAACCTTGGGAACACACCGCCAAGACGCCAAGACAAGGCAACCATCAAGGAACTTCTCAAGCTACCGGTCAATCCGGAGGAGCACCAATCGGTGGTCGAGGTCGTGGTCAACCACGCCACTCGAAGGAGCTCAAGAAGCACCCGACGTTGTCTTGGGTAAGTTTCGTAAATTCGAAGACCGTGATCGATTCGCTTGATTCTCGAGCTTCGATTCGCTTGTTTCGGAATTTTTGCAACCAAGAATAATTTGAAAGTTATGCAACTTAAGCATACTCGTTAGTCCAGTCGCTTGGAGCAGAGCTAAGTTCTAAAGTTGGATGTTTAGGAGCTAGGTTACTCATAGCTGGAGTTGAGTTTCTAGCCAACCTAATAGTTCTAGACACTCAGACCATAGATGTCATCCTTGGTATGGATTGGTTATCCAAACATAAAGCAATGCTAGATTGTGGCCGAAGAGCCGTAACAATAGAGGATACCACAGGAAAGAAAGTTGAATTCCTAGCCACCTCAGTACGTGATGGAAATTTGGTAGTCAACAGTCTGAAGATAGTTTCTTTGGAAGACATACCTGTAGTCAGGGATTTCCCGGACGTATTTCCAGAAGAATTACCAGGAATGCCACCGGACCATGACATTGAGTTTGTCATCGATCTAGTGCCAGGGACAGCACCAATTTCCAAGAGACCCTATCGGATGCCAATCGATGAACTTGTGAAAATGAAGAAGCAGATAGAAGAACTACTGGAGAAAGGTTTTGTAAGACCTAGTTTGTCGCCATGGGGAGCACCAGTCTTGTTTGTCAAGAAGAAAGATGGAAGCATGAGAATGTGTATCGATTATCGTTCTCTCAATGAAGTTACCATCAAGAACAAATACCCTTTGCCTGTAATTGATGATCCATTCGACTGGATGAAAGGAGCCGAGTATTCTCCAAGATCGATCTACGATCAAGTTACCATCAGTTGAAGATTTGTCCTAAGGATGTACCAAAGACCGCTTTCTCAACCCGGTATGGACATTATGAGTTTTTAGTCATGTCTTTTGGACTGACTAACGCCCCTGCTTATTTCATGAACATGATGAACAAAGTATTCATGGAATATTTGGATAAGTTCGTAGTAGTGTTCATTGATGACATTATGGTATACTCCAAGTCAGAAGAAGAGCATGCAGACCATTTGAGATTAATCCTAGAGAAGCTCAGAGAGCATCAGTTGTATGCCAAGTTCAGCAAGTGTGATTTTGGAAGAAGAAAGTTGATTTCCTCGGCCATGTGATGACAGCTGAAGGAGTAGCAAATTGACCCGGAAGGTTAAAGTCAGAATGAATTGGGAGCAACCAAGACGGTTACTCAAATTCGTAGTTTCTTGGGAATGGCAGGATACTATCGTCGTTTCATTGAAGGATTCTCAACGATTGCTAAGCCTCTTACGCAATTGTTGAAGAAGGAGAAGAAATTCATTTGGACCCCAGCCTGTGAAGAAAGTTTTCAAGAATTGAAGAAACGCTTAACTTCACCCAAAGATTAGTTTTGCTGGGATATCGCAAGGATTTTGATATCTATTGTGATGCTTCGCCAAGGATTAGGGTGTGTTCTTATGCAAGAAGGAAGAGTTGTCGCTATGCGCCAAGGCAATTAAGGCCTCATGAAGAGAATTATCCTACCCATGATTTGGAATTAGTGCCAGTAGTGCATGCCTTGAAGATTTGGCGTCACTATCTCATCCAGAATCGCCGTGAAGTCTACATGCATCATAAGAGCTCAAGTACATATTCACTCACCGATTTGAACATGAGACAAAGAAGATGGTGGAATTAATAAAGGATTATAATCTTGGAATCCATTACCATCTGGTAAGGCCAATGTAGTTGCAGATGCACCGAGTCGTAAGAGCTACTGCAATGCTCTAGAAGCAAAAGAGTTGTGTTCGTAACTTCAGAGGAATTTCGAAGCTAAAGCTAGAAGTTGTTCTGAAGGATTTGTGGCCGCCTAGAAGTGCAACTACTCGAGAAACAGATTCGTGAAGCTCAACCCAAGGATTACGAGTTTGCCGACCTCAAGAAGAAGATGGCAGAAGGAAAATTTAAAGACTTCACCGTGGATGATCAGGATATATTGTGGATCAATGGACGTATCTGTGTACCAGATATTGATGGATTAAGACAAATGACATCAAGGAAGCCCATGACTCAAAGTATTCGATTCACCCCGAAGTACTAAGATGTATCAGATGTTAAGAATAAGTTTTGTGGCCAAACTTAAAGCGAGACGCCGCAGAGTTCGTTGCCTTATGCGACGTGTGTCGAAAGTAAAGGCGAGCATCGAGACCAAAGCAGGTTTGTTGCACAACGTGAAGATACCGTAATGGAAATGGGAAGAGATCGGTATGGACTTTATTACCGGTCTACCCAAGACTCAATCCGGATATGATTCGATTTGGGTAATAGTGGATCGTTTGACTAAGGTTGCCCATTTCTTGCCAGTCAAAACCACTTACTCAGGAGACCGCTTGGCAGAATTGTATATGTCAAAAATAGTCAGTCTGCATGGTGTGCCTAAGAGGATAGTGTCAGATCGAGGATCTCAGTTCACCTCTCGTTTCTGGCAGAGTCTACATGAAGCCCTGGGGACTCATTTGAATTTCAGTACTGCTTATCATCCACAGACAGATGGAAAGACTGAACGAGTCAACCAAATATTAGAAGATATGTTGAGAGCCTGTGCCTTAGCAAATGCTACCAGTTGGGATAAGAGTTTGCCATATGCAGAATTCTCGTACAACAACAGTTATCAAGCCATTTTGCAAATGTCGCCATTTGAAGCTTTGTATGGTCGTGCCTGCAGAACTCCATTAAATTGGTCAGAGACAGCTGAACGTGTAGTGTTCGGCCCAGATATTATTCAGGAAGCCGAAGAACAAGTTGCTATGATCAGAGAGAGGTTAAAGATAGCCCAGTCCAGGCAAAAGAGTTATGCCGATAATCACCGTCGTGACCTCAGCTTTGAACCAGAGAATTTTGTGTATCTTCGAGTTACTCCGCTTAGAGGTGTTAAGAGATTCCACACAAAAGGGAAGCTTGCTCCAAGGTATGTGGGTCCGTTCAAGATTTTGGAACGCCGAGGAGAAGTTGCATACGGTTGGAGCTTGAGCTACCGTTAGTAAGTGGAGTGCATGATGTCTTTCATGTCTCTCAGCTGAAGAAGTGTCTTCGTGTGCCAGAAGAGCAGACCCCGTTGGAGTCAATTGAACTGAAAGAAGATCTCACATACAAAGAACAGCCTGTCAGGATTTTGGATATCGCAGAGCGCCGCACCAGAAGCAAGACCGTTCGTTTCTGCAAAGTCCAGTGGAGCAACCACTCAGAAGGAGAAGCAACGTGGGAACATGAAGAAGAGTTGAAAGCCGAGTTTCCGAGCCTTTTCTCTAGCTAACCGGAATCTCGGGGTCGAGATTCGTTTAAGGGGGGGGGGAGGTTTGTAACATCCCAATTTTCAGAGCTTTAAAAATCTTTTAAATAATGGTAGTAAGAAAATTTACCATTTGGATTTATTTGAAAATCAATTTAAAAAGCTTAATATGGACTTTAAGGACAAATTGATTTAATGTGCTTAATCCCAACATCAACAATTGTCAAAATTATTTTATTTAGATTCTATATGCTTGGATATATTTTATAGAATTTTCTGGAATTTTTCCAAAGCCATTTGCTATTTTCTAATTGCTATTTGCATTTTCTGGATTTATTTAAAAGAAAATCCTTCGGAACAGTGCTGGGCCGAAGCCCAACACTATTCCAGCAAAGCACCAACCCATCTCGCCCCGGCCGCGCTCTCATCCGTTGGATGCTTGACGCGTGCCCTCGTTACCGATCGGACGCACGCGCTCAACCCCGCCTTCATCCGTTGGATGTTCGCGCGTGGCCTCGTCCGATTCGCTCGCCGCCGCCGCGCTCGCTTCACCGTTGATTTATCGCGACGGCCGCACCCGCCTCGCTCTCTCGCCAGTGGGACCGCCCACAGTCGCCGCTCTCGCAGCCTTCTTCTTCCTCGCGCCGCGCCGCCGCGTCATTGCCGGAGTCAAGCTTCGTCCGAACAAAATCGCCACGGTTGCTGATTCTTCGCGCCGACCCCACCAATTTGTAGCAGATTCGTCCCAGACTCATCTCTAACCAAATCGGCTACGAATCGGTTTCAATCTCCCGAATCAAGGAATTCAAAACCCGGCCGTTCGGACCCGATTTGGGGTTTTCAAATCTCTGCGTCTCGTGCCTATAAATACCCCTTAGCACCGCCCGACCTCCGCAACCCAAAGCCGCCACTCGCCGCCCGATCGCTCTAGCGCCGCCGCATTTCAAGCTTTAGGGTTTTCGCCGAGTTTCTTCTCCGGTGAATTGCGCCGCCGTCTCGCCGCTCTTGCCTCGCCGACTACACCACCGTGATCAAGCAAGTCTCAGCTACCTCGGCGCACCTCCTCGTCGCCGAGCATCACCGAGCTCCGTCCGACAAACTCGAGACCGCCTCGCCGCCTCAAGCTCGCCGCCATCTCCGACAACCCTGTGTGCTCAAACCGTGCCCTCGTGTGCGCAATAATCCCCTCTACACGCCGGTACCACTCATCGCAGCGAGGAGCCGCCGTCGCCGGTGACCATCGTCCCGAGCGCCACCGCCGTTGTCGCCGGCTCGGCGCCGGTCGGCTCGTCTTGGTGTGGCGGCCGGCGTGGCGCCAGATCAAGCTTCAAGACACGCGCGGCGTGGCTCGGTCCACTGCGCCAGATTTCCCTCGGTTCGGTGCACTCGGTGCACCGTGAACCCCGAGACTGACATGTGGGGCCCACATGTCAGATTTCTTTTAAATTTATTTCTTTTTCCGAAAATTCTACCGACGCAAGCATTGCTAATAATTCGATTTTACTTTATAAAAATAATTTGGGAAATTCAATAAAATCCAAATTAGGGTTTATTTGACTTTCCAATCTTCCAAAGCCCATATCTTTTGCATCCGACCTCCGATTGAGCCCATTCAAATTTGTAAATTTATATAAAATTGAGATATATTTAATTGTGAATTTTATTTGAATTTTTGGAGTTGTTTTGCCTCTGTTATTTATTTGTTTTGTTTCTTTTGTCTCGTTTGCGAGTAGACGTCGATACTTCGGGGAATTTTACAGAAGAAGGAGCACCTCAAGACCAAGACCAATATCTAGACCTATTCCAAGGCGAGTTATACCTTTGATCATATTGAACCCAGTTTTCAAAATACTTTGTTTCAATGTATTGCATTATATTTCAAGTATTTATTTAAATGCTTTTGGGATAGTTATTAATCCAAATTGTTATGCCACCTTGTCTATTGTATGCCATGATCTTTTGTCACCCTAGGTTGGTTCATTATTAGTTGGTATTATCGTAGCACCAACGTGGGTTGGTTAGATACGATTAGACTGCTTAGCCATGCCACGAGTCACCATTCCATGTGAGATGCAATTATAAACCTGACTAAGTGATTATGGAACTGTGTGAGGAAACTGTGTGTGCTGTGTGCTATTACTCGTTGATGGCATGTGTTGCACTTAATCAACGGGGTGGGAAAAGATTTAGACTGAGGCAAGTGGTGGATCTGTGTGAATGGTGGAACTGTGTGATTTAAACTTTGTGATTTGGGTAAAACAGGAAGTCTTGCCTTAGTCAATTAAGGACTTAACTTTGTGCGCCATTGAACTGGGCCTTACTGTACGACCACATGCCTAGTATGGGCTGGGCCTGACTTAGTAAGTTATGGAGTCCTGACATTGACAACTCAGGTTGTATTTAAACTGTGTGATGGGCTGAAGGTGTGTACCGCTATATTTGGGTCACATCGCGGGACGGTTCGCTGCATCCTTGTCCAACGGTGTGTGTCGTTCCAAGGGCTATGTGAACAAATTGGACGGCAGGAAAGCACATCGGGAGTGTCATTGTTTGAGATGAAGTCTCTGAAAGGTTTTGTTATGGTCAGTGCTAGCTACACTGATTGTATCGTGTGGGTAAAGTGTACAGCCTCTGCAGAGTGTTTAAACCAATCTATTCGAATAGCCGCGTCCTCGGTTATGGACATGCTCGAGAATTTCACACGAGGGGTAGGTTTTCAAAAACAAATGGGAAGGGTCAGCTGTGTGAGGTAACTTGTGCAGCTGTGTGAATAACTTGATTAGACTGTGTGTACTTTGTGAAATCAATTGTTAACTTATTATTGTCTATTTGTTTTGAATTATGCTTTCAATCTATTATTTGTATTCAATTGCAAATGTTGCATTTCTACAAAATAACCACAGAAGCCATTCCTTTGGAATAAACCATCATCTATAAATTGCATTCTGTGGTATGACTTGCTAGTACGGTGTGTACTCACTCTTGCTAAACAAATCAACAGAAGTGGAGGAGTCGTTGCCTGCTTTCGAAGAAGAGTTCTACGAAGGTTGATCGTTAGGGTCTTGATCCCAGTCAGTTGCCTGTGGTAAATTGATGGGAGCCACTGGAGTTTATTTCGTTTCCGCTGCAGTTTATTTCTTTATTGTCACCTTGCATAGCTTAATAAATGTAAAACTCGACCGTAAGGTCCCAACCAGTTATTTGTTATTTAAAGGTACTCGTTTATTCTTATATTCGTTGTATGGATGTGATATTTCATCGATGTTGACACTGTGTGCACTAGCGTGATCCTGGACTAGTGCAGAATACACAGATGGTCCAGATTTGCATATTTGGATCCCGACACGAATCTACTTCTCCAAAGTAGATTGTACCTCTAGACTGGCTACGAATCCTTCGGGTACCACTCCAGCTTCTGCTTCTGAAATTCCTCATGAAGTTCTGAACAATTCTCTCTCACCTCCAGAGCATTGCAGTTGCTCTACGGCTTAAAGCATCTGCTATAACATTGGCCTTACCAAGATGGTAGTGGATTCCAAGATTATAATCCTTCATTAACTCCAACCATCTTCTCTGTCTCATGTTCAGGTCAGACTAAGTGAAAATATACTTCAGACTCTTATGATCTGTATATACTTCACAGTGATTACCGATGAGGTAGTGATGCCAAATCTTTAAAGCATGCACTACAGCAGCTAATTTCAGATCATGTGCAGGATAATTATCCTCATGTGGTCTCAATTGTCTTGATGCATAAGTGACTGCTCTTCCTTCTTGCATCAGGATGCATCCTAATCCTTGACGCAAAGTATCACAGTAGATATCAAAATCTTTCTGAATATCCGGCAGAATTAGTACTGGAGCTGAAGTCAAATGCTTCTTCAATTCTTGAAAACATTCTTCACAAGCTGGGGTCAAAGTGAACTTTTTCTCCTTCTTCAACAATTGCATAAGAGACTTAGCAATCGTTGAGAATCCTTTGACGAAACGGCGATAATATCCCACCACTCCTAAGAAACCACAAATCTGAGTTACGGTCTTGGGCTGCTCCCAATGTAACACTGCTTTAACTTTACCGGGGTCGACTGCTACTCCTTCAGCTGTCATCACGTGACCAAGGAAATCAACTTCCTTCTTCCAGAAATCACACTTGCTGAGCTTAACATACAACTGACGCTCTCTAAGTTTCTCTGGGATTAACCTCAGGTGTTCGACGTGTTCTTCTTCTAACTTAGAGTAAACCAATATATCATCAATGAATACCACTACAAACTTGTCCAAATATTCCATGAATAACTTGTTCATCTTGTTCATGAAATAGGCAAGGGCATTAGTCAGACCAAAAAACATGACTAAGAACTCATAATGTATGTAGCGCATTGAGAAAGCGGTATTCGGTATGTCCTTCGAACAAATCTTCAATTGATGGTAACCTGATCGCAGATCGATCTCGGAGAACACTCCGGTTCCTTTCATATGATCAAACAAATAATCAATTTTGGGCAGTGAATACTAATTCTTGATAGTAACTTCATTAAGAGAACAATAATCAATGCACATTCTCATGCTTCTATCTTTTTTCCTGACAAACAAGATCGGCGCTCCCCATGGCGATAAACTAGGTCTTACGAAACCTTTCTCAAGACATTCTTCAATCTGCTTCTTCATCTCTACCAACTCATCGGCTGGCATCCGATAGGGTCTCTTTGAAATTGGTGTTGTTCCTAGCACTAGGTCGATGGAAAACTCGATATCACGATCCGGTGGCATTCCTAGTAACTCTTCTGGAAACTCATCCAGGTATTCTCAGACGATAGGCACATCTTCCAAAGATACGGTCTTCAGACTGTTGACTAACAGATGTCCATCACGGACAGAGGTGGCAAGAAACTCCATTTTCTTTCCATTGGTATCCTCGATTGTTACAGCTCTTCGGCCACAATCTAGTACATATTTCTGCTTTGTTCACCAATCCATGCCAAGAATGACATATAAGGTTTGGGTGTCTAGAACAATTAGGTTAGCTAGAAATTTAACTCCAACTATGAGTAACTTATCGCCTAAACATCCTACTTTAGAGCTTAGCTCTGCTCCAGGCGACTAGACTAACAGAGTATGCTTAAGATGCATAACTTTCAAATTATTCTTGGTTGTAAAAACACAAGAAACAAACAAAGGGGAAACTCCAGAATCAAACAAAACTGATGCAGGTATTGAGTTTACCATAAACTTACCCAGTACGACGGCGGGTGCTTCCTGAGCTCCTTCCAGATTGATGTAGTTGACACGACATCTGACCACGGAATGTGGTGCTCCTCTGGATTGGCCGGCAACTTGAGACGCCCCCTGATTATTGCTCTGCACTGGTGTCTTGGCTGGTGTAACTCTAAGGTTAAAGCGTACTGGAGTTACTGTTCCCTTTTGCGGATATTGGTTGGCGAAGTGCCCTGGCTGACGGCAGGAAAAACAAACTCTTGGTCCATTCTGCGTGTTGTTCCCTGGATTGGGGTTGGCTGGTACCGGGTTGCGAAAATTCTAAGCCACTGGACGAGGTGCTGAAGTTGGTGCAGACGTCCTGAAAGAGTTCTACCGCCGAAAATGGTTAAATTGCTGCAGGATTATTTTTGCCTTCTACTGTAACTGGTGACTCTCTTGCTGAGCCATCCAGTGTTTGTGGTTGTCTTCCAGTTCTTTGTGCTTGTTTTCTAGAATTAAAGCTTTGTTGACTTGCTCTTGGAAGTCTGGAAAAGTATGGGCAATCAAGTTAACTTGCAATCTAGAATTCAGTCCCTTCATAAAATGACTCTGACGGGCCTTATCTGTGATGACATCTTCCACAGCATAGCAAGCAAACTGAGAAAATTTATTGTGATAGTCAGTTACTGACATCCCTCCATGCTTGATGGCGTGGATCTCATCCTTCTTTAGATCCATGATTCCTTCTGGTACATGGTTGTAACATCATAATTTTCTGAGCTTTAAAAATCATTTGAATAGTTACTAGTTGGAAAAAATCACCATTTGAATTTTTATTGGATTTTATTTAAAGCTTAATATGGACCTTTAGCATCAAAACAATTTAATATGATTAATCCCAACATCAAAAATTGTCAAAACTATTTTATTTGGGTTCTATATGCTTGGATATATTTTCTAGAATTTTTCTGAGTTCATTTGCTATTTTCTAATTGCTATTTGGAGTTGATTTTCATGTTAACTCAGACTCATTTGGGATCTTCCAAATCTGTGCCGCCCTTTTCCTATAAAAGCCACCCTAGGGTTCGCCTTGCCCTCAAGAACCTGCAGCCGACACCCTCGTCGCCCTTAGAACCGTAGTGCCACCGCAATTCGAGTTTTAGGGTTTGTCATCGCGGTCGATTTTTCTTTGATTCCGCCTCCACCGTAGCCGCCTCGTCGCTGTTGAGCACACCACTGGGTCCGCCGTCACCAGAGCAACCTTGTGCGCCCGTCCCTATTGCTGGAGCATCGCCGGAGCTCCTGTCCGACAAAACCAGAGTTGCCTCCGCCGCTCTAAGCTCGCCGCTCGCCACTACCGTGATCCCCGAGCATTGGTAAGAGCGTCACCAGACTCGCAATAACCTCAGCTACGCATCGGTACCCTTCGCCACCGGCGAGGTGCCGCCGTTCGCCGTTGCCATTAGATTCCGTGTGCCGCCGCCGTCGACCTGACTTGGCAAGCCGAGTCAGCCGCCAGCTCCGCACCCGCGCCTACGTGTCATCTTGGTTGTTGCCACATCCGCGCCACGCATCGCTTGCTTGTCCAGGTCCACCGGTCTCAGATCTAGACGGTTCGGTGAACCAAGTTCACCGTGAACCGAGCCGCTGACATGTGGGTCCCACAGGTCAGAATTTTAAAGGATTTATTTTAATTCTGAATTTCCTTCGCCGACATCAGCATTCCGCAATAATCTTATTTTTCAATAGAAAAATAATTCAGAAATTCCAGAAATTCTAATTTATGGTATTTTCTTTATATTCAATCTTCCAAGGCCCATATCTTTTGCATTCGAACTCCGATTGAGCCCATTCAAATTTCTAAATTCATATAAATTTGGGATATATATATATTTATTATATTTATTTAATTTTTGGAGTTGGTTTTATCTCTGTTATTTATTTGTTTTGTTTGTTTCGTTTGCTAGTAGACGTTAATTCTTCGGGGACTTTTGAAGAAGGAGGAGTGCCTCAAGATCAAAATCAGTACCTAGACCTATTCCAAGGTAAGTCATACCTTTGATCATATTGAACCCAGTTTTCAAAATACTTTGTTTCAATGTATTGCATTCTATTTCAAGTATTTATTTAAATACTTTTGGGTTTAGTTATTAATCCAAATGGTTATATCCACATTGTCTATTATTATGCTATGATCTCTTGTCACCTTAGGTTGGTTCATTATTAGTTTGTATTATCGTAGCACCAACGTGGGTTGGTTAGAGACGAGTAGATTGCTTAGCCATGCTACGAGTCACCATTTCATGTTGGTGCTACGATAATACCAACTAATAATGATCCAACCTAGGATGATAAAACATCATGGTATAACAATAAACAAGGTGAATGTAGTAAATTGGATTAAAAACTAAACCCAAAAGCATTTAAATAAATACTTAAAAAAGAATGCAATACTTTGAATAAAAGTATTTTGAAAACTGGGTGCAATATGATCAAATGTATAACTTACCTTAAAATAGGTCCAGGTACTGGTCTTGATCTTGGTGCACTCCTTCTTTAAAAGTTCCCGAAGAATTAATCTCTACTCGTAAATGAAATAAATAAATAACAGAGAGAAAAACTCTAGAAATTAAATAAAAATCTCAGATAAATCAAGCTCAAATTTAGATGAATTTAGGAATTTGAATGGGCTCAATCGTAGTTCGGATGGAGAAGATATGGCCTTTGGAAGATCAAAACTAAAGAAATAACCTAAATTAGAATTTTTGGAATTATCTGAATTATTTTTTTACTAAAAAATCTGGATTATGATGTTAGCTGACGTTAGTGAGGGAATTTCAAAATTAAAATAAATCCCGGGAAAAGGCTACAGTGGCTAACATGTGGGACCCACGGTCCATGGACCGGGTCCACGAAGATGGGCTCTGGTCTACGGGTTCGCAGGTCTACGAAATAGTGCACCTGGCAATGGGGTCCACTGTCATAGGAACGGCTCATGTTGGACTAGATTTATGAAAGTTTGGCTCTAGGGTTCGGGTGAACCGTCCACGCACACGCGCACGTGGCACTGATGAGGACACCACGCAGGCTGCTACGCACACACAGAGCTAACAAGGCGGCTGAAATGGGCGACGGTGATGCAGGCGGCGCTCGGGTTTCAATGGCTTCCGGGTGAACGTTGGCGTCTCGCCGGTGGTGAGTGGTACCAAGAGGTAGTTGAGGTTATTGTGATCTCAGGGATGCACTCACGGGTGGCTGAGGTTGACTGTGGTGGCTCGAAGCGGCGGAGAAGAACCAGGCTCGTCGGGATCTACTCCTCGGTGGTGCTCCGGTGGAACCAAGGTGACCAGGATGTAGCCCTCGTCTGTGCGATGCCGAAGGTGGTGATGATGAAGCTCAAGCGGCTTTGGCTGCGCGCGAATCCTCGTCGAGTTGGGCAAAGACACCTAAATGTTGCGACTATCAAGAATTGATACCCTTTACCGATTATTGACGAGCTATTGGATGAGTTAGCCAGCTCTCAGTGGTTTACCAGTTTGGATCTACGAGCTAGTTACCATCAAATCCGAACGAGACCTGAAGATGAGCACAAAACAGTGTTTAAAATGCATCACGGACATTTTGAGTTCAGAGTTTTGTCCTATGGCTTAACCAGTGCACCAACGACGTTTCAAGGATTGATGAATACCATTTTAGCACCGATGTTGCGTAAAGGAGTTTTTGTGTTTATTGATGATATCCTAATTTACAGTTCGGACCTGCAAGGCCATGAGGATATACTCAAGAAGGTGTTTGAAATCTTAGATCAACATTAGTTAAAAGTCAAGAAGTCGAAGTGTTCCTTTGACCAGCAACAATTGACGTATTTGGGTCACATTATCAGCAAACATGGGGTAGCCACAGACCATAATAACATCTAAGCGATGCGGAATTGGCTGGTTCCATCGAATGTCAAGGAGATTCACGGTTTTTTGGGATTAGCGGTGTATTATAGGAAATTTGTGCACAATTTTGTATTGATTAGTAGACCCTTCACATATTTACTGAAAAAACAATCTATATTTATATGGACAGAGGAGAAAGAGGCGTCCTTCCAAGCACTGAAGACATCTCTCATTACTGCTCCAGTCTTAGCGCTGCCAGACTTCAGCAAGACCTTTGAAATCAAAACTGATGCTTCCGACAGAGGAATTGGAGACGTGTTGATGCAAGAGGGACACCCCGTTGCTTATCTGAGTAAAGCTCTGGACCTCGAACTCGGGGACTATTGACATATGAAAAGGAGAGTCTAGCAATTATGCTTGGTGTGGAACATTGGAGATCATACTTGCAACATGCTGAATTTCTCATCAAGATTGATTAGCGAAGCTTAATACATTTAGATGATCAATGATTGACCACCCGTGGCAACAAAAGGCAACGACCAAACTATTGGGACTACAATTTTGATTACGGTATATGTTGGACCGAAACGACGACTAGAGGGGGGGGTGAATAGGAGCACGATCACTTTTTCATAAAGATTAGATTCAACACGATTTTCACTCCGATAGCTATGAGAGCTATGAAGATCAATATTCAAGCACAGCAGAAGTCTTGTATTGAATCCAATATAAACCCCAGAGTAAAACAACCAAAACTCAATTTTCAAGTGGTGGGCGGTCTGACATCTATATCAATGGCGGTCAGACCGGTCACCTCGAGCGGTCGGACCGGTCACTTTGGGCGGTCTGACCCCCAGCCTCATGAACAGTGAAATCTGCCCGAAAAACGAAGTTGCAAATAGGTCTAACTTTTGATCTACAACTCCAAACTCGATAAAACTGGGAACACACCTTCTCTAGGATATCAAAAACCTATTCAAATCAATGATCGTAAAGATCCTTGGCAAAGTTCCGACCTTTTTCCGTTTGAGTGAAGGATGGTTCAAAATCGAGTCAAAACGAAAACTAGATCCAAAACCCTGCTCGTGGGTTAGAGATGATCAAGATGATCCTAGATGAGTTCCCACATGTCACAGCAAGAAAGATTAGGGGCAGAAACCAAAGAAAAACTTGAGAATCAAAGACGGCCCCAAAATCACAAAATTGAGAGCAAGAACGAAAAGAGACTGTTGGACCGAAAAGGCAACTAGAGGGGGGTGAATAGGAGCACGCTCACTTTTTCATAAATAATAGATTCAATAAAATTTTACTCTAATAGCTATGGAAGCTATGAAGATCAATATACCAGTACAGCGGAAGACTAGTATTGAGTCCAATTTAACCCCCTAAGCAAAGCAACTAAAATCAACACAAGCTAAAGAAACTCAGTGCTGGGCGGTCTGACCGCTGGGTCAATGGCGGTCGGACCGGTGACCTCGGCGGTCCGACCACGCTACCAAGAATGATCAACACCAAGAGCGAAGTTGCAAATAGATGTAACTTTTGATCTACAACTCCAAACTCGATGAAGCTTGGAACACACCTTCCCTATGATGTCAGGAACCTATTGCAATCGAAGATTATGAAAATTCTTGGAAGAATTACGATCCTTTTCCGTTTGAGAGGAGAAAGGTTCAAAACCGAGTCAAAACGAAAACTAGATCCAAAATCTTGCTCGTAGGTGATTGATGATCAAGATGATCTTAGATATGTCCCCACATGTCACAGCAAGCTAGATTACGTGAAGAATTCAAGTAAAACCTCACGGATCAAAGGACTCAAAATCATCAAATAGAGAGAAGGAAAGCAAAGAGACAAAACTTTGATCAAACTTTCCTTGGATTGATTTGATATGATTTTGGTTTATAGCCACTCTATCAATGGAGAACAAAGCTCAATCCAAGAGCACGAAAATCAAATCAAAACACTCTAGAACCCTAGCCTCCACAAATCCTCTCCCTAAGCAAATTAGGGTTTCAAAACAATAAATGAGGCGAAGATGGGTGCAGCCACCTCCCTCCTCTATTTATAGTGGAGACTTAGACCTTCTAGAAGTTTGACTCAATTGGGCTCCCGTTAAAGCCCAAAACAAACGGGTCACACACGCACGCATTATAAAGCACCGTCTTTCTCGCCTCTTAACCTAATCTGCTTCCGCTTGCGCCATCTTACGCCGCGGATTGGCCAATAGGTCACCCTTGTCCATCTTGCACCACGCTTGAGTTCATTGACCTCACCCGGCATCGTCGATCGTTCTGGACCTCAGCTTTCCAAGCCTAGTCCCGATCATCCTCGCCGTTGACCATCGTTGACCACCAAGCAACCTGCACAACAATAGACAAACAAACCGAATCCGGGAACAAGTTCTTCACAACTTGACCAATGTTAGTCAAAACATGCATCATGTGACACGTATGCACTGAAACTCATGACTTTGACCTAACAACCAAACATCGCCGTCACGAAAGACGACGATCCAAGTGAAAACCGGTCAGACCGCCAGCATAGCCGGTCAGACCGCCCACCCTGGCCGATCTGACCGCCAGTTGGGACTTAGCCAAAAACAGCCCCTGAAATTCTGAAACCTATTGGAATTTTCAAACGAATATAACTTTTGACTGGAGACTCCAAAAATTATGAGACCAAGTGCAATAGAATCACCTCTCTTGCCTACAACCTCTATTTTTTGCCTAGCCCAAAACTCCAACTTCTGAAATTGGTTGGTCCGACCGCCGCCAAGGCAGGTCGGACTGCCACTGGTCGGTTCGACAGCCAGGGGTGGTCGGTCTGACCGCCGCTTCGGCCGGTCTGACCGCCAAAGGCCTGACAGCACTGGTTCTATGCCGAAAACACGTGAAACGATAAACCTTTAACGCCATTGCCAATTGTCACATCATCCTAAGATCAGGAGCATATCCCCATGATATCCACAGAGACTCATCTCAAGAAAACTTACATAGATTGATTTGTGATTGTTGATGGTTTACAGCCACTCCAACACGGAGGACAAAACTCAATACATGAGCACACAATCAATCTCATCTTCAAGAATCCTAACCTCTCCACCTCCTAATCTCAAAAACAAAACTAGAGTTTCAAATAAGCAAAAGGATCAAGGAGGTGCTACAACACCCTCCTATATTTATAGTGGAGGCTAACCTTCTAGAAGAGTTTCTTATTGGGCACCCGTTAAGCCCACACACAAACGGGTTTAACTCACACACGCATTTTAAAGCGTCGTTTTCATCTTCTCTTAACCTAAACCGCTTCTCCTTGTGTCATCTTGTGCCGCGGTTTAGCCAAAAGAAATCAAGGCGGTATTTTATTGATATTACCAAAATACCCTTTCTCGATCCTTTTCCAAAGACCGATTCCAATCTTCATGAAGCAATCCCATGCTTCGCCACATGTAGGTTGATTAACTACTCTCATCATGTCGGCAAGTCTCTCCCATCTGGCTCCCACCGAAACCACCATGGCACTTGCACCGACCCCCGCGCCGCTTGATGCAACCCGTCGCACCGAACTTCCCGTTCGGTCATCCTTGTCCATTTTGCGCCATGCTTGAATTCATAGACTTCATCCGACATCGTCAATCGTTCTGAACCTCAGCTCTACAAGCCTAGTCCCGATCATCCTCGCCGTTGACCGTCGTTGATCTCCAAGCAACCTGCACAATAATAGACCAAGAAATCGATTCTGGGAATATGTACTTCGCAACTTGACCCATGTTAGTCAAAACATGCATCATGCAACATATATGCACTGAAACCCATGAACTTGACCTAACAAACAAACATCGCCGCTTTGAAAGCTGACGAATCAAGTGAAAATCGGTCAGACCGCCCATAAGGGACTTAGCCAAATTTCACACCTTGAAATCCGAAATCTCTCTGGAAATTTCAAATGAATAGATCTTTTGACTGAAAACTCCAAAAATTATGAGACCATGTAGGACCGGAAAGGCGACTAGAGGGGGGGTGAATAGACGCTTTCTTAATTTTTGACTTTAATCAAATTCAACACGCACTTTTCTTTTGACCGACGGCCAACTGACGGTCCGAATAGCTGGCGGTCTGACCGCCTTTGTGGAATCGGTCGGACCGATTCAATCCAGAACCACTGCAGACCACCCGAAACCAAAACGAAAATTGGTCCAACTTTTGATTCAAACGATGAAACTTGACCAAATTTGGAACACATCTCCCTAAGGATATCTGGAGCCTATTTCTAGCGACGATCGTCCAGATCCACGTCAAAGAATTGATCTTTTTAGGTTTTACCAAAGGAGTGTCCAAAACCTAGCAAAATAAAAAACTTGATCCAAATCTTGCTCGTGGGAGATTGATGATTTAGATGGTCCTAGGAGTATTCTCACATATCATAGCAAGGTAAAAGAGGTCAAGTGGCCAACCAAAAACCAATTAAGACCGCTTGTGGGAGTTGAGACCAGGCGGGATATTACTAAATAATTTAGGAAATTCAGGCTTCATATTAAATAGAATTTAGTCCTTCAACCGAAAGAGAAATCTTCGCCCTTACTTTAACTTAAAATCAATGATTCACTTCGTTTCGTGCGCCTATTTCCTTACTTATTTACCATGGCTACTTCACTTCGCTAGCCAAGCCTTGAAAGATCCGTTACAGGCATTTTGATTGAACAAGCGATTGAAGACCGATGGCCCTTAAGGAAAGCTGCAGGTGTCGACCGCTCTAGGCAGTCTCGCAAGCTTACAGTGTATCATACCTTACCGCTTGATGCCACTGTTTTGCTCACTTTATTCCCTGCCGAAGATCTTCGTGAGGTAGGTTCTCTATGGTTCGGCGACCAAACCTTTGAGAGTTTAAAAACATGATTTGGGAACTTATGATTTTCAAAACCAGGAGGTTGCTTGACAAAGATCTCTTCTTCTATGAAACCATTTAAGAAAGCACTTTTAACTTCCATTTGAAAAAGCTTGAAACCCATAGATGTTGCAAATGCGAGTAAAATGCGAATGGCTTCTAATCTGGCTACACGAGCAAAAGTCACTTCAAAGTCTAAGCCTTCTACCTGGGAATAAACTTGAGCTACAAGTCTAGCCTTATTGCGAACAACCAACCCATCCTCACTTTGCTTATTTTTAAAAATCCATTTTGTCCCAATAACATGAGAATCAGAAGGAGGCTCAACTAAGGACCAGAATTTGTTTCTTTCAAAATTTTCAAGCTCTTCATGCATGGCATTAACCCAAGAGGCATCAGATAAAGCATGGGTGATATCTCGGGGTTCAAAAGAGGCGACAAAAGCAGAATGTGCATGAGAATCAGGAGAAATAAACCTGGAGCGAGTGACTCACTCTTGAAGATCCCCAATCATCTGTTCAGGTGGATACCGTCGTTGAATGTGAAGAGGAGCTCCTGGTGCAGAAGTTACCTCTACCCCATGAGTTGTGGAGGTAGGAATAGAGCCACTCAGATTGTCGGTGAATATAGGAGGAGGCTGCTCAGCTGAAGCTGGAGTAGTGGGAGCAGGCTCTCTAACCATCTCAGATGTGACTGGAGGATGGATTGGGTCCTCATCCGCAGAGTCATCGTCGACGAAGATGCTTTCACGAATGTCAGGAACCTGTGTAATTGTAGCATCGGATCTAGTACCAGGACTAGCCTCATCAAAAGTGACTTCGCAAGTCTCAACAATTTTGTTAGTGTCAAAATTAAATACACGATAGCCACGAGAATGAGCAGGATATCCAAGAAATATGCCATCAGAACATCTGTATTCAAATTTATCAAGGTTGCCATGTTTAAGAATGAAGCACTTGCAACCAAAAATATTGAAATGAGAGACTTTGGGCTTGTGATCAAATCTAAGCTCAAAAGAAGTCTTGTCAATCATAGATCTCAAGAAAACCCTATTAGAGATATAACAAGCAGTAGAGATCGCCTCAGCCCAAAACCTCCTAGGTGTGGAATGCTCATCTAACTTGGTCCGAGCCATCTCTACAAGGGTTCTGTTCTTTCTCTCTACAACACCATTCTGTTGGGGAACTCTAAGAGATGAAAACTGGTGCTCAATTCTCCTATCAGTGTAGAAGGTAGAAAAGGAAGAATTCTTGAATTCTGTCACATTGTCACTCCTAATGGCTCTCAAAGCTCCAGGAAGATCAACAGCAAGTCTAAGGACCAATTCTCTAAAGAAGCCAAAAGCCTCGTCCTTAGAAGTCAAAAAATAAACCCATGAATACCTGGAGTACTCATCCACAATCACCAGCATATACCATTTCCCACCCAATGATCAACTCTAGAAAGACCTACACGTTGTCTAAGTGCGTAAACCCATCCGTCCATCACCATCACTAAGGTAAGAGGTGGATGAGAAGCAGAAACCATCTTACCATGTCTACAGGGTGAGCACACAAGATCTCTAACAGCCTTTAGCCTAGGCAAACCTCTAATCAACTCCTTGCAACCGACTCTAGTCAAGTGGTCAAAGCCTATATGCCCAAGTCTACGATTCCACAAGACAAGATCATGAGAAGCAGAAGCTACAAGACATCTAGGACTAGAAGCAGAGGAGATACTGAAATTAGCACAAAAGATCTTCTCAAACCTAGAGATCTCAAAAACAAGCTCACCCGAGGAATCTTGAACTCTGCACTCACCACTTTTAAACCTTACTTGTAGAACCTAATCAAGCAGCTGAGACACAGATAACAGATTATACCTCAGTTTACTTACCAAAGCGACGTCCTTAAGCATGAACTTGTTGTTGACGCGCACAGTGCCCTTGGCTGTCACGGTCCCGGTAGAAGCATCCGCAAAGGTAATCAATTCATTGCCGGATGCACGTGTGAGGGAGGAGAACCATCTAGAATCTCCAGTCATGTGTCGAGAACACCCGGAGTCAACAAGCCATATGTCCTCCTTCCTCGCACGACGGACCTAAAAAGCACAAACAGAAAACATATGTGCCTCAGTACTGGGTTAGTGATAAAAGATCTAGGAATCCAGTACTGAGACGCACGATACCTGGGAACAACAGTAGAAGCAACAGTAAAATGATTAGGAACACAATCATAAGCATGCACACGAGAATCACCTAGACCTCTCCGAAACGACCTACCAAAAGATCGATACTCCCCCTGTCTAGATGCTACCCGTGGTTTCTCCTCACGATATCCTAAACCAGAATGTTGCCTAGACCCACCAAAAGAGTCAATGAAGTTCTCTACGAACCTAGGCCTATGTGCAGTACGAAAAACAGGCTGCCTGGCTCTAGAGACTACATCAGGTGAAGGGACTCCTCTAATGGTTCTCAAAGCGCTCATTCTCTCTTTTATCTCAATCTTGGCTCTACTGTAGAAGAACTCAACAATGTGGCCATTTTTCTTGCAGAAGGTGCAATGGTACTTGACCTTTTGAGGGGTCTGTACTGAAGAAGCAGAAGCACCTATCTTGCTGGAAAGAGTTTGAGCAAAACCTACAGATCTAAAGGCAACCTTAGATGGCTTAGGGGGTTCTACCTCAAACAGACCACTCTTAACAACTCTTGCAATCTTAGGTGGATGGTTCTTGGAATGCTCTAGAGAATTAAAACCTAGGCCACTATTTTTCATACTCACTTTAGATTGGTCAAGAATCATGTTGAGGTTCTTCTTCCCACTAGAAAACCTCTCAAGAGTCACTTTGAGGTAATCATTCTCTTTGGCTAAATACTCACAACTAGTGCACTTTCTTAACTTGATTGCCTCATCATGCTTACTCTTAAGAAGAGCTACTTCCACTTTCAAAGCCTCACAAGACACACAATAGGAATCCCTAATCCTATTCAACTGCTCCTTAAATTTAACTCTAAAGGCCTCTTGTATCTTACCAATAATTGTTTCAACTTCAGCATATAAGACACAACAGGTAGAGTCAATGACTTTCTTGGAAGCAGTAATAGACATAGATTTTTTTAATTTTAGCTTTTTCTTATAGAGTCTTGTTTAAAGCTTCAATTTCAGTTGTGAGCTTTGGACAGTTTTCACATGATGCAGATTTAGAGTACAGAACCATTTCTGTCATCTCTTTCATTTTATTCATATTATTCTTACAATGAGAGTAAGTATGATTAGCATTAAATTTCTGCAATTCTTTCATAGCACTATCCAATTTTAATTCAAGCAAGGCACATCTAGAGCAAGATAAAGGGATAGCATCTAAAGCAGTCTCATCAAGAGAAATAGCATTCATGTAAACAGGACTAGACTTGAGAGATTCTATTTCATTCAAATCATTTTTCAATTGATTCACAACAGAGGAATGAACAGATTTTAAGCTTGTCAATTTATTAAGCAAGCTAGAGCAGGAATCACACACATCATCAGGATTAATTGATTTGAGTCTAACAACTTCTAGGTTCAAGTTATCAATCATAATGTCATGTTTCTTAATCAGTTTAGCTTGCTTATGCATTTTTTGTTCAGCAAAAACCAAGGCACGTTTCATATCAGCGAGCGAAGGACATACCTCATTGGGATCGCTGAAAGGATCGTCGTCGTTGGAGGAGTCGATGCCGTGGCTGTCCTTGGCCATGAAACACATGCCGGTGAAGTCCTGAGCCTTCTTCTTGCCATGGGAGTCACTCTCGTCGTCCTCCGTCTCCGAGTCCACATCGCTCATGTTAACATTCTCAAGAGCGGCAAGGACTCGGCTGACAAACTTGCGATAGTTTGTCTTTTTGGGTTTAGCATCCCTCGCTTGAGGATGCCTCCGAGAGTCCTTCTCCTCCTTGCCCTTGAGCTTGGGGCACGTGGAGCGAATGTGGTTTGGCTCACCACACTCAAAACATGTGACAGGGCCACCTCTCCTTCTGTTCCTCACCTTGTTGTATGCTCTCGTGAATTTGGTGGAAAGAAAGGCTAAATCATCCTCAGGTAGTTTCTCCAGTTGCTCATCGCTCAAAGAATGCAAAGCTGATAAAGAAAAACCAGATGAGCTTAAATACAAAGAATCAGATGAACTACCCTTAGATGAGTCGACCACTAAAGTCATCGACTCTGTCTTGGGGAGACGCGAGATGAAATCAATCTGATGCGTCTTCAACCTCAAGTATAGCTTATCCATGGTAAGCTCACTCATGACAATGTTGTCATTGATGGATGTGATCTTCATTCCCCAGACCTTCACATCAAGAGCACCCAAAAGCTGGCGTGCATTCTCCGACTTAGAGAAGACAAGGTCAACAGCGCGGAGATCGTGAAGAATCTTAAAGAACCTTCCCCAAAGCTCATCTAAAGACTCACCAGGCCTTTTCTCGATCTTAGAGTATATTTTCTTGAGCTGATTCTGTCTCACTTCCTTGATCGTAATGGAGCCCTCGTGGTAATCACAGAGAGTCCGTCAGATCTCATGAGCAGACCTCAAATGAGCAACACGCTCAAACTCAGATCGGCTAAGAACTTGGATCAAAAAATTCCGAGCCTTGCTATTGGCCTCCACATCTGGAGTGATCACATCGTCATCGGCTGGCACAACATAAGGATTTTTTATCTTAAGCCAAATTACGTACCCTTGAGCCTCGATGCAGGCCTGCATGCGGGTCTTCCAGTAAGCAAAATCGACTCCATCAAAAATATGTGGTTTGGTAGAATACTTGTCAGTCGCCATGGCTCCAAAGACCGGTTAAGATCTATGAGAAGGGCTAACCGGGCTCTGATACCACTTGTAGGACTGGAAAGGCGACTAGAGGGGGGGGTGAATAGACACTTTCTTAATTTTTGAATTTAATCAAATTCAACACGCACTTTTTTTCAATATCTATGAAAGCTACGAAGATAAGTAAATGCACAGAGGAAGCCTTGTGCTGAATCCGATTACCCCCTTAAACACAAGATTCAAGAATGGAGATTTGATCTCACTGGACCGGTCTAACCGACGGCCAACAGGAGGTCTGAAAGCTGACGGTCTGACCGACGGCCAACTGGCGGTCCGAATAGCTGGAGGTCTGACCGCCTTTGTGGAATCGGTCGGACCGATTCAGTCCAGAACCACTGCAGACCACCCGAAACCAAAACGAAAATTGGTCCAAATTTTTATTCAACCGATGAAACTTGACCAAATTTGGAACACACCTCCCTAAGGATATTTGGAGCCTATTTCTAGCGACGATCGTCCAGATCCACATCAAAGAATTGATATTTTTAGGTTTTACCAAAGGAGTGTCCAAAACCTAGCAAAATGAAAAACTTGATCCAAATCTTGCTCGTGGGAGATTGATGATTTAGATGGTCCTAGGAGTATTCCCACATATCATAGCAAGGTAAAAGAGGTCAAGAGACCAACAAAAAACAACCGGATCAAGGAAGCACCAAAATCATCAAAAGAGAGAGGAAAACACATGAGACCTCATCTTTAAACACACATCCATTGATTGATTCAAGATGTAGCTTGTCAAAACCACTCCCTCAAGGAGGACAAGAGCTCAATCCAAGAGCACACACACAAATCTCCTCTCTAGAACCTACCCTCTCCTCTCCAAACCCTAACCCAAACTAGGGTTTTTGCAAATGAAGTGTTTGGGGGGTTTTCCAACTCCCCCTTTCTATTTATAGTGAGGCCTAGGGTTTAGAGAGAGTTCACTTAATGGGCTCCCGTTAAGGCCCAAAACACACGGGACACAAATACACACATTTCAGTTGAAGCAATCGCCTACTTCACCACGTGTAGGTTGATCAGCGGCTCTCATCATGTCGGTAAGTCTCTCCCGTTCGAATCCCATCGGAACCTCCAAGGCACTTGCACCGACCCCCGTGCCACTTGATCCAACAAGCTGCAACACTGCCCGTTCGAACCATCTTGTCCATTCTGCACCATGTTTGAGTCACACGACTCCACCCGGCATCCATGATCGTTCTGGACCTCAGCTCTCCAAGCTTAGTCACAATCCTCCTCGCCGTTGACGTCGTTGACCTGCAAGCCACCTGCACAACAATAGACAAAGAAATCGTCTCTGGGAACAAGTTCTTCACAACTGGACCCACGTTAGATCAACCATGCAATATGCAACATTAAAGTATTGAAACTCATGCACTAGACACAATCGAAACACAACGTCGCCAAGAAGGCCGACGAACAAGTGGAATCAGGTCTGACCGCCGTACCCTGCCGGTTTGACCGATATCAAACCGGTCTGACCGATTTTATAACGCCGGTCTGACCGCCAAAAATGACTTAGCCAAAATTCCATCGTGAAGATCCGAAACTCTTTGGAATTTTCAACTCAATAGATCTTTTGACTGGAAGCTCCAAAAAATATGAGACCAAGTGCAGGAGACTCCCCTCTCTTGCCTACATACTCTATTTTTGGCATAGCCCCAAACTCCACCAAAGGTTTTGGCCGGTCGGACCGCTGCACATAGCCGGTCGGACTGCCCCACAGCCGGTCGGATCGGCAATGCTGCCGGTCGAACCGATCCACGGGCGGTCTGACCACCAGTGCCTGCTGGTCTGACCGCCTGAGGTCTGAAACAGCTTGAAGCTTTTCCGAAAACGCGAGATTTATCAAACCAACAACGCCATTGCTAATTGACTCATCATCCTAAGATCATACACATATCCCCACGATATCCACAGACCAAGTGTATGGGAATCTCCTCTCTTGCCTACACCCTCTATTTTTGGCTCGGATCCAAATTCGACCAATCATGTCTGGCCGGTCCGACCGCCGCCTATGGTCGGTCGGACCGCCCCTGACCGGTTTGACCGCCAGGGGTGGCCGGTCAGACCGCCGCCCTGGCCAGACTGACCGGCAGAGACCTGACAGCACTGAAAACTTGCCGAAAACACGTGATTCGACGAACCTTCAAGGTTATTGCCAATTGTAACATCATCCTAAGATCATGAGTATATCCCCATAATATCCACAGTATAAGAAAGGGGTGGAAAATCGAGCGATCGATGCATTATCCAGAAGGGAGTCACAGGGTGATGGTGAACTGTTAGCTTTGTCCACCTGCATACCAGCGTGGTTAGACGACCTAGCAAGGGGTTACAAAGATGATATTCAGACTAGTCGATTGCTATCTGAGTTGAGTGTTAGCAATTCTAAGCATCCAAAATTTACACTGCATGATGGCATCCTGCGTTACGAGGGGCGTATCTGGATTGGCAGTAATACCACAGTGCAGCAGAAGATCCTTCAATCTATGCATTCCAATGCAATCGAGGGACATTCTGGATTCCAAGTGACTTATACTGAGACAAAAAAAAGTTGTTCACATGGCTGGGAATGAAGAAAGACATTCAGTCTTTTGTGGGAAATTGCACAATCTGTAAACAAGCAAAGATCGAACATATCAAGTATCCAGGACTTTTACAACCACTTCCAGATCCTGACCAGGCATAGCAGATGATATCACTCGACTTCATCGAAGTTCTCCCAAGATCATCAACCTTTAACAGCATCATGGTGGTGGTTGACAAGTTCTCCAAATATACACACTTTATGCCATTGGCGCACCCCTTCACAGCATTCCAGGTAGCTCAAGTTTTTATCAACAATATTTTCAAACTGCATGGTCTGCCACAATCCATTGTCTCTGATTGTGATCGCATATTCACTAGTACTCTTTGGAGAGAGCTCGGCTTACCATCCACAAACGAACGGGCAAACAGAGCAAGTCAATCAATGTTTGGAAACTTATCTTCATTGCTTTGTTCATGCTTGCCCCCAACAAGTGGTCGGAGTGGCTAGCTTTGGCTGAGTTATGGTACAATACCTCGTATCACACTACTTTGAGGAAGTCGCCTTTTGAGGTCTTATATGGCCACTGTTCGAGACATTTTGGTGGGAAGATTCATCCTCATGTGCATCGGCTGATTTGGCAGTGTGGCTACAAAACATAAAATTGATGACGAATTAACTTCGACGGCATCTCAACCGAGCTAATCAGTGAATGAAAGCGCAAGCAGACACTAAACGATCAGAGCGGAGTTTTATGCCTTTGGATTGGGTTTACCTGAAAGTCCAACCTTTTGTTCAATCCTCTGTTGCAACCCGAGCTAATCACAAACTGGCTTTCAGGTACTTTGGGCCTTTTCAGGTGGTGCCGAAGGTGGGAGCTGCGGCTTACAAACTTAAATTGCCTCTGACTTGTGGCATTCATCCAGTGATACATGTATAGCAACTGAAGAAGTCGTTATTCACGTGCGAGAGTGTTCAAGAAGGGCTGCCTGAACCAGAGGTCGATTGGGTGCCTGACAAGGTGTTGAAGCACATGCTTCATCGAGCTAGACCTGTCTTGGGTACTCAAGTTCTGGTGCAATGGTCGGGGTCGTCGCCGGTGAACGCTACCTGGGAGGACTTCATCGAGCTACGAAACCGCTTTCCTCATGCTCCGGTTTGGGGTCAAGCCGGCACTAAAGGAGGGGAGGATGTTACACAACTGAGTACTGAACCTGGAAGGCCTTACGATGAACAGGAGAAGGGCGGTTGTCGGCAAGACCGAAGGACCGGCAAGCGTAACGAGCGCGTTTCCTATCGCGAGGAGATGGGAGGGCCCATTGGTCGGTTCCGGCATCGACTTGGTTACTTATGGCATTCTGGAATCTGAGAGAGGCAAGAAAGATGTAATAGCGTAATACTACTTTTCTGAACCTTCCTTTCTAGGTCTTCTACTTCCCTGTCCTATTCTCCTATCAATCCCAGTCTTGTCTCTGTAATCCCACGAACCATTGGTGTTGATCCTGTTAGATCTACTCTAGATCTCTTTTCTTTTGTTTGTTTTGGATCTGGTGTTCTTGGGGTTCGGTTCATAAGAAACCGAACACTAGAGAGAGAGAAAGATAGAGAGGACGATGGGTTAGGTTACCGTCGGATGCAGAGAGGGAAGAGCTGGCCATGGCGGAGTGCGTGTGGTAGCGGCGGCGGTGGTCGATCCCGTCGGTGGTGGCGGCGGTGGTCGATCCCGTCGGTGGTGGCATTCATCCAGTGATACATGTATAGCAACTGAAGAAGTCGTTATTCACGTGCGAGAGTGTTCAAGAAGGGCTGCCTGAACCAGAGGTCGATTGGGTGCCTGACAAGGTGTTGAAGCACATGCTTCATCGAGCTAGACCTGTCTTGGGTACTCAAGTTCTGGTGCAATGGTCGGGGTCGTCGCCGGTGAACGCTACCTGGGAGGACTTCATCGAGCTACGAAACCGCTTTCCTCATGCTCCGGTTTGGGGTCAAGCCGGCACTAAAGGAGGGGAGGATGTTACACAACTGAGTACTGAACCTGGAAGGCCTTACGATGAACAGGAGAAGGGCGGTTGTCGGCAAGACCGAAGGACCGGCAAGCGTAAGGAGCGTGTTTCCTATCGCGAGGAGACGGAGGGCCCACTGGTCGGTTCCGGCATCGACTTGGTTACTTATGGCATTCTGGAATCTGAGAGAGGCAAGAAAGATGTAATAGCGTAATACTACTTTTCTGAGCCTTCCTTTCTAGTTCTTCTACTTCCCTGTCCTATTCTCCTATCAATCCCAGTCTTGTCTCTGTAATCCCACGAACCATTGGTGTTGATCCAAGTAATATCTGAAGAGGGTTGTAACATAGTGTTAGAGTGTTACTGTGTTAGACACTTGACAAGAGGGAGCAGAACTGCGTAGAGGACTGACAACAGTGCATGTAAACTCGGCGCCAAGTTCTTTGCTGCACGATCTTGCTACAAGTCACTTCTCACTAGTCTGCAGGTATTTGTTATATTAGTCCTGAGATAAGGCGGTGTTAGGATAACTTTCTTTTCTGCAGAGTAAACAAAATTTGGGATAACTTACCACTTATGTAGTGGCAGAGGTTCTAAACCAATAAAAAATGCAATGCCTGCCAAATTTGAATTCAGACATGCATCCATCTCGTTAGCAATGGATATATCAGAGCAGTCAGTGCACGTCTTTGGTTCATCAGACCGTGCAAAGATCAACTCAAGCCGCCTTGTGATCTGATCTGCACCGTGGCTCCACGAGCTAAGCATGAATAAGGCAAGCGACCTACGAAGTCTCTGACGAAACCACTGAATACCAACTCAATTTTGACAAGGCAACGACACTGGATACCCTGTCAAATCGTAGCTGCAACTGCATACCAACTCAATTTTAGCTAGTTACTTGGGAAAAATGATATCTCCAAATTAAACTGGACAAAGAACAGGCCACGCGCGTGCATGTATAGCTAGTTACTTGGGAAAAATGATATCTCCAAATTAAATATATACATGGAACTAGGCGATCGAAGCACGAGTTTAGTAGTTAACAATAGACGCATGCTAGTTTTTTCTGTACTTATCTGAAACTTTGGAGAAAAGCTCACATCAAGTGACTTCGATCGACCCAACTCAGAAGATTAGTATGTCTACTATAAATAACTAGATGCATCAGCAGCCATATGGAAGAAAAACTATTTCGTATTGGGAAGCTTGTGTGCACTTTTGCATGCTGACGATCGACACGAAGAGCTGACTAAATGTACTTTATTGCCTTTAGTATCGTTGCTCGTACCGTCATCATCTGCAGTTCCAAACCAAAAGTGAACATCTCGACGCACTTTTCTTTCATCTTCAGTCCTCTGAACCCTGAAGAGTCATTCAGCAGGTTCGATCGAGCTACCTGTCACAGTCCATGCTTTAATTAGTTCAGGCCAGGTAAGAAACCAAATTAGTGAGATAAGCAGGGCTATCTTTAGCAGGGGAACTCGTTTTATACTGGAATGGTTGGCCTGTTGGTTTCGGTGTTTGTTACATCTATTTGGACAGATCGAACTTTAGTAACCCGTGGAACTCTACGTACGTTGGCGTTGGGTGTTACGTTTACGAGCACGAACGCTACTTTGTCCCAGCTACTGACGGAAATAAGAGTGCAAAATTTATACGCCGCTGCGAGCTCCCGTTCGTACGTATCCTTTACGCACTCAAAAGTAATGTAATATCTATAAGTGACGTATCTCGGTTGCAATCATCTTATTATATTAAACTTTTTGGTTTACTTAAGTTTCAAACTCGGGATTGGTACTGAGTCCTTTAACACTAAAAACATCTTTATTCACCGTTTGGAACCTGGGAAATTTTCCTAATTTCTGCTGGTGTTGAACATTATCCTATGGATTTTATGTGTTCCAAACATGCCTTCTGGTATGTAGTCTTTGCGGGTGTGTAAATTTGCAGCTAATTAGATGAATAAAATGAAATATTTTCTTAAAAAAATATTGCATATATTGGTTTAAAAGTCCTTATATTTTTGTTTCGCCATGGCCAACAAATACCAGGACCGGCCCTGCTAATGGCGAGCGGCGGCTGGCATGTGTGCAGAGAGCAGCCAGGTACTACAAGGTTCAGTTATTTGCTTGGTTTCGTGCAAAGAATTATTGTGCATTGTTGGTTACAACAGACAACTTTAGTGCTCATATTTATGAGATGATCAAAACACAGGACATTTTGGACATGAGTAGGCTGGAATTAATCAATTTTCCTACCCCACCTGAATTATCGAAATATATTGCAGAACTTAGAGGCGCAAACTACATGTGCATCCGGACGTTTAGAGCGGATAATTATGCAACAAAAGCCTATGGCTATGGGTTCATTTTCTAAATCCCTCGAAATTTTGCATGTACCAAGTGGGAGTCTTGTGTTACATTGTCAAGGACAAGGATGTAAGCTAGGTATTTAGTTGTGTTACATTAGCTTTTTCTCTTCTCAGCCTATCAAAATGCAAGGGAGCACACAAACCAGGTGAAAAAAAATTATGCGAAATTTCGTTGGTTACCGGCGGTAACCGGGCTTACCAGTGGGGGCCGGTAGAACTACAAACCGGCCCCAAAATTTTAGGTTTGAATGAATTTTGTCTAAAAAATCGAATTTACTTGAATTTTGTCCGAATTTGATTTTTTAAAATTTAAAATCCAAAAAAATCAATTTTTTTAGAATTTCGTAAAAAATTTCGATTCTCACGGTTACCAGCCTTACCGACTCCCCCCACCCCCTAAAAAAAAATCCTAGCGGTAACGATATCCCTGAACCTGACAGGGGCATTGACAATTGCCTACTCCAACTTGATAAGCATGACATACATGTCACATGTGTTTCAAGAATTCAATAGCTGATTACTACCCCCTAAAAGATCATCATCCCGACTTGTCCTCCTCCATATAATTTAATCGAACCACAAGTCCACAACCACGTCACACTGTACTTTCTTCTCTTCCTCCTCTGTATATTAGCACATACTAAACCCTAAGATCGCGAAACTAACCATAGAGAGTGTGCAAACCGCAATTCGGGCAGAAATGGCGAGGGTGCACTCTTCTCCGTCGTCGTTGCCGCCGCCGCTGTCGCCGCTGTGCACGAGCACGAGCACGAGCGGACAGAGGAAGGTGTTCACGTTGTGGATGAAGTCGCTGGTGCTCAACGGCCGCGGCTGCACCGTGTACGACTCCAACGGCCGCATCGTCTACCGCGTCGACAACTACGGCTCCAGGTGCAGCGACAATGTCTACCTCATGGACCTCGGCGGCAAGATCGTCCTGAATATTCTCAAAAAGGTACGTAAGTAAGCAAAAGATATGAAAAGATATACCATTTTTTGCATCGAAACTGAATTAACATACGCCCCTACGTGATCTTAAATTGCTGTGCATGCAGAAGCTTGCATTTCGCAAGTGGGAGGGCTACAGGTGGAGTAGTGGCCATAAGCAGGAGGCTGGGGCATGGTTCAAGGTGACGCGGCCGTGCAGCAGCATCTTCCAACGGAGCCTCCCGTCGTCGTGCGAGTTCCAGAGCGACACTGGCCGCGCCATGCGGTACAAGATCGACGACGGGTGCTGCTGCGCCGGGAAGCTGTAACATCCCGTTTTTGAAAAAGATTCAAAAATCAAAACTTGAATTCAATTTCAAGATTTCAAAATCCAAAACTTGATTTCAATTTCAAAACTTCAAATTTCAAAATCAAAAATCCAAAATCTCAAACCCTAACCCTAATTTCTCCCCCCACTTACCTCGCGGGCCCGCCCGCCAGTTCCTCCGCGCCTCCGTCGCGCCGGGTCTCCGCCGCCTCACGCCGCGCTCGGGTGCCGCCACGCAAGACGCCGACGCCGCGCCGCCTCCTCCCGTCTGTCCCCGTCCCGCGCGCTTCCGGACCCTTCTCCTCCTCTCCGCCGCGCGCGCTTTTCTTCCCGCTTCTTCCCTCGCCGGCCGCTTGCGCTCCTCGCCTCGGCTTTAAAAGCCGAGACCCCCTCTCTTTCCCTTCCTCCTCCGCCACTCACCTCTCGCTCCCGCGCCGAAAGCTGTCGCCGCCGTCTTCGTCTTCGACCCGGCCTCCTTCTTGACCCCGCGCCTCCTCCGCCGCCCGCCTCGGCCTCGCCTCCGTCGCGACGCCTCGTCTCGGCCCGGCGCTCGGCCCCGTCTTCGCCTCTTCGCCTCGGCCTCCGGCGCCGTGCGCCGCTTTCGCCTCTCCCTCCCCGCCTCTCCCTCCCTTTCTCTCGCGTGCGGAGGAAACGGCGACGCTGCTGCTTTATCGCCGCCGCCGGATCGACGAGTGGGCCTCCTCGCGCGCGCCGGCCGACAGTGGGTCCCACCCGCACGGTCGCCGTGACGAGTGGGCCCGCCGCTGTGTCTGCGCTTGCCGCGCGTGGACTCGGTCCACGAGCACGCGTGCCGTGGATCGAAAGCACACCGACACGTGTCGGCGCGTGGGTTTTTCGGATTTTTAGATTTTACGCTTAGCTGTAAAATCGTTTTAAAGTTTCAAAATTCATATCTTTTCTTTATAACTCCAAAATTGTGAAACCAATTTCTAAAATTTTCTAAAATCAAGATCTTGCTAGTGGTACTGGTCTTGTTCATTTTGGAGTTCATTATTTATTGAGTTGGTATTTATTTGCTCTCTTTGTCATTGTGTCTTTTTCCTAGACTTTCGATCGATTAGGATTCGACGACGCCGAGACCTCCACTCACCAAGCTCAAGATTTCAGACCCTCCGCCTTGAACCAAGGCGAGTCAATGCTTTGATCATTCCGAACCTAAATTTTTATGCAAACTATGTTTATTTAAAATAGCAAAGTTGCATGCTTTAACTTTGTAAACAATGATATGTTAAAGCTTAAGGTAGTTAAATACCCATTTGTTGATTAATTACTTATTAAGCCATCCTTTGATAATTGAATCCAGTATTCCTTGTCACCCTAGTAATTATATGGTAATACTAGTATAGGTTGTACTTAAGCGACATGCTAGTCTTGTTAAATACCGGACAATAAATGTCCCGATCATCATCCTTTAAACATGAAAATGGTTTTGGGCAGTCATTGGATGTAGGATGACTGGTGTGTTGCGTTAATTGGTTTTCCTTCCCAAAACCCTAATAACTTGCTGTTACTGTCTGGGCGGATGGTATGAGGAATGTGATGTTGATGGGTGCTAATGTAGCCCAGGGAACGTGGTTAACTTTGAAATGAACCGCCCAGATAACCCTAAGGACTTAATCTTGTCATGACCTCCTGTGTAAAACAAGTACAACCGCAAGTCTGCAAATTGCAACTTGGCTTAGTAAATGTAGCAAATCTTGGAAGTCATCTCATCGGTGGTCGAGCAAGATAGTGCAAGTAGTGGATTCGATCCAGCTTGAATGGGACACCAAAGGAAGGGTGAAGTCGCCAGCTACGCAAGTCGTGGTGGCAGACATCCCGCACAACTTATGGGACCCACCGCAAGTGGGGTTAGCCCATACTAGTGAGATGACGGAAGAGGCAAGATACATTGAAACGTTACTGTGACGATCGCTCAACTACATGACTAAGGAATCATGTGGAGTAACGAGTATGATTATCTCTTGTGGGTACAGTGTACAACCTCTGCAGAGTCTAAACTGTTTAAATGTACCGCGCTTTCGGTCAAAGGCAGACATGGGAACTTAACCTGAGTTAGTTCTATTTCAAAAATCTTTGTGGGTGGAATGGAAATGTGTTGGGCTCATCTAGCCCTTGTTTTGAATTTTCCTGGGTAGCCTTATCCAGTGTTGATAATCGGTGGACGTAACCACTATCAAAAATTAAGCATAAGGTGGAGGTAGCCTTCGCTGTTATTTAATATTGCACTTAATCTCTTTAAATGAAAATGCAATCGGTTAAAAATGCTATGTCATAGGACTTTGTAATTATGATAATTGAAAATGTTGCTTTAGCAAATAAAAGAACCTGAGCCATCCTTGTTAAGCCTTGCATATATACTATTGCATACTGTGTGTTGGCTCGCGAGCACGGTAGTTGTGCTCACTCTCGCTCCTTCCCCAAACCCTCCAGATGATGCGGAGCAAGGAGACTACGCGTACTACGAGGAACCAGATGCCTGAAGACCCTGGAGTTCTTGAAGCGTAGCTTAGTTCGTAGTTGTTCTAGTCTCGCCCCAGTCTAGCTGACTCCGCTGGTACCTAGGTGCGTCCTATATTATCTGAGTTTTCGGGTAATATCGGATGTACACAGGTTTCCCCTGTCACTTGCCTGTGGAGAGATGAGCTCCGCCTCCCTTTTGTTTCATTGCTTTTGTGTAATGTAATCCATTTGGCCTGGTGGCCCTTATGTAAAACTTGACCCGACGTGGTCTATGTCACTCTGATGTTTGTTTAATTAAATATCTTAATTCGCGCCTTGTATGATGTGATTCAGCAATGAGTCTGTGAGTGCTACCTACTGATCCAGGGAGTAGCACAGTAATGTTCACAGAGGATCCGGGATTAGAAAATCCGGGACCGACAGAGCTGGTATCAGAGCATTTGACTGTAGGATATTTAGTTAGACTGGTCGAGCCTAAGGACTTGAGTCCTATTTTCAAAACTTATGAAAAGCTTTGGAAAAATATAATGTATTTATTGCTCTTACTCATCTATCTTAGTTCTTCACTTCCCCTAACTTCACTTGAGTTTGTACTCAGTCTGATTCCCTCGTCTGTTTCAAAAATTTGTAGATGGCAACCCCGTCGTCCGATGCCCCGTGGGACTTTTGCTCTCATGGAGAAGGCGGTGTTGAATTCGTGGATATTCTCCACCAGTTCATGCATCACCTGGATTACCTCCGCAAGCCTATCTTCAGAGGTCGAAAGACTCAAACCCTGGACCAAGAGTCATGGACCATGGAGGTTTTCCTCTATGCCAGATAGGGTGAGTTCATCGCTCACACCTTCAGACCCGAGACCTCCAAGAGCGCTTGTTCGGCGCCCAAGACGCAAAGACGCCGCTTCAACCGCCTGAGCCGGATGCACCTAGATCTTCTGCGAGAAGCGCCCTTCTACTACTACCTGCCTCTCCAGGAAGGAGAGACCGATCCCGAAGTCTTCGTCGTCATGTGGGAGTAGTTAGCTTAGTTTAGCTAGCGTGCTTGTCGTGCTTGATCTTTTGGTTGCAAGCACTCTTTGTTTCCTTCATTGTAGACGATGTGTGTGTATCTTGTGTCGTGACTTATCATAGCCTATATGCTGTGTTTCTGGAGTCATGTAAACACTTAACCCCCTTAATATAATGCAGCCACTCTAGGCTTTGTATTGTATTTGATCGTTTGTCCTCATTTGATTTAAATTTCTTTTGGTTGTGCTCTAGAGGGCTAGTACCCCTCATATACCCCGTGTTCTTATCTTCAGCTGTTCTTCAGATGCCTCCGAGAAGAGCCGCCGCCCCAGTCCGTGGAGCCTTTGCAACCGGCCGAGGACGAGGTCGTGGCACTGGTCCTGGTCGTGGCCAGGGACAAGATCTGCCGCCACCACCGCCAGCCAACCCCTCCATGGCTCAAGTGATGTTTGTGAGACGCAGATTCTACACCGCTCGCCGACACCGCCAGATCGGGACAAGAGCCGCACTTCAAGCCGGGCAGATTTCCTCCGCACGAGGCCTCTCACGCTTGCCTTCGCAAATGAGCCCTGAAGCGTAAGATTGGCTCGGGGACACGTAAAAGAAGCCGCCTCGCCTGCTGCTCAGAGGAGGACAAGGTAGACTTTGCCGCCCACCAACTGCATGGAGCCGCCGCTGCCTGGTGGGAAAACTACCTCGCTGCTCGAGGTGGTGATGGCTCAGTGGAAGAAGAAGGAGAAGAAGCAGACCTGAACCTGCAGAACCAACCCAACCCCGCCTCGATGAAGAAATGGTGAGTTACCTCAAGAAGGGAGTGAACCCGCTAGCGAGACCATTCCTTGGGCGGAATTCAAGACCGCCTTCAGACAAACTCGCATCAAAGAAAACCATGAGGTTGAAGAAAACGAGTTCGAGCTCTCAGCGTGGCCGGTGTCAAGAACGAGTATTTGACCAGATTCAACCAACTTGCCCGCTATGCCCCCAATGACATAGCAGTGGAGGAAGAGAAGATCGATCGCTTTGTGGAAGGCATGCGTGAAGATATGAGAGGTCAGCTCATCCTTCATGACTTCCCCAGCTTCCATCACTTGGTCAACAAGGCCATAGTGCTCGAAAATGAGAAAAGGATCATGAAGTCACCACAAAAGGAAGATGGCATTTCAAGGGCCACAAAGCAACTTTCCGCAAAGATCAGTTTTTCAGGGCAGCTCATCTTTTAGGCAGTTGGCCGCCCCATCACCAAGAGTTCCATTTCAAACTCCAACTTCGGTGCCAGTCGCAACCCCGCGTCCCAGTGAGAGTGTTTCCCGCGCTTCTCACTCTGTTGGACAGCCTGCAGCAGTCAATCCGATAGCTCATCTTCGTTGTTTCAACTGTGGAGAAAAGGGGCATTTCGCCAATAGATGCCCTCAGCCAGTCACCCCGGTGAGGTTCAACTTCAAAACCACACCAACTCGAGGCCAGACTTCAGTTGCAAGTAAGAGTCGTCAAACCTCGCAAGCATCAAGAGCTGTTTCCATGCCAAGCCAAAACCAGGGTCATGTCAACCTTGTCACCGTCGAAGAAGCCCCAACAACTTCAGAAGTAATAAGAGGTACGCTCCCTGTCTCGTTTGGGTAGCCGAATCTCGGGGTCGAGATTCCGTTTAAGGAGGGTAGGTTTTGTAACATCCCGTTTTTGAAAAAGATTCAAAAATCAAAACTTGAATTCAATTTCAAGATTTCAAAATCCAAAACTTGATTTCAATTTCAAAACTTCAAATTTCAAAATCAAAAATCAAAAATCTCAAACCCTAACCCTAATTTCTCCCACTTACTCATGGGCCCGGCCTGCCGCCAGTTCCTCCGGCGCCTGCGTCGCGCCGGGTCTCCGCGCCTCACACAGACGCCTCGGGTGCCGCCGCACAGACGCTGACGCCGCCGCCTCGCCCTCCCGTCCGTCCGTCCGTCCCACCGCGCCGCCGGACCTTCTCCTCCTCCTCTCCGCGCGCCAAGGCTTTTTCTTCCCGCTTCCTTCTCACGCGCCGGCGAGGCCTCGCCTCGGCTTTAAAAGCCGAGACCCCCCTCTTTCCCTTCCTCCTCCGCCTCACCTCCTCGCTCCGCGCCCGAGCCATTGCCGCGCCGTCTTCGTCTTCGACCCGGCCTCCTTCTTGCCCGGCGCCTCCTCCGCCGCCTCGCCTCGGCCTCGCCTCGCCGCCGACGCCTCGTCTCGGCTCGCGCTCGGCCCGTCTTCGCCTCTTCGCCTCCACCTCCGGGCCGTGCGCTCCGCCGCCGCCTCCCTCTCCCCGGCCGCTCCTCTCCTCCTTTTCTCTCTCGCGAGGAAAGCGGCGACGCCGCTGCTTTATCGCCGCCGCTGTGGATCGACGAGTGGGCCCTCCTCGCGCCGCGCCACGACAGTGGGTCCCACCCGCACGGTGCCATCGACGAGTGGGCGGGCGCGTGCCGTCTTGGCGCCGAAGCGTGGACTCGGTCCACGAGCGCGTGCCGTGGATCGAGCACATGACACGACACGTGTCGCGCGTGGGTTTTTCCGGATTTTTAGATTTTCGCTTAATCAGAAATCGCTTTAAAGTTTCAAAATTCATATCTTTTTCTTTATAACTCCAAAATTGTGAAACCAATTTCTAAAATTTTCTAAAATCAAGATCTTGCTAGTGGTACTGGTCTTGTTCATTTTGGAGTTCATTATTTATTGAGTTGGTATTTATTTGCTCTCTTTGTCATTGTGTCTTTTCCTAAGATTTCGACCGATTAGGATTCGACGACGCCGGAGACCTCCACTTCGACCAAGCTCAAGATTTCAGACCCTCCGCCTTGAACCAAGGCGAGTCAATGCTTTGATCATTCCGAACCTAAATTTTTATGCAAACTATGTTTATTTAAAATAGCAAAGTTGCATGCTTTAACTTTGTAAACAATGATATGTTAAAGCTTAAGGTAGTTAAATACCCATTTGTTGATTAATTACTTATTAAGCCATCCTTTGATAATTGAATCCAGATTCCTTGTCACCCTAGTAATTATATGGTAATACTAGTATAGGTTGTACTTAAGCGACATGCTAGTCTTGTTAAGTACCGGACAATAAATGTCCCGATCATCATCCTTTAAACATGAAAATGGTTTTGGGGTCATTGGATGTAGGATGGTGGTGTGTTGCGTTAATTGGTTTTCCTTCCCAAAACCCTAATAACTTGTTTATTGTCTCAGGCGGATGGTATGAGGAATGTGATGTTGATGGGTGCTAATGTAGCCGAGGAACGTGGTTAACTTTGAAATGAACCGCCAGATAACCCTAAGGACTTAATCTTGTCATGACCTCCTGTAAAACAAGTACAACCGCAAGTCCGCAAATTGCAACTTGGCTTAGTAAATGTAGCAAATCTTGGAAGTCATCTCATCGGTGGTCGAGCAAGATAGTGCAAGTAGTGGATTCGATCCACTTGAATGGGACACCAAAGGAAGGGTGAAGTCGCCACCACGCAAGTCGTGGTGGCGGACATCCCAAGACAACTTATGGGACCCACCGCAAGTGGGTTAGCCCATACTAGTGAGATGACGGAAGAGGCAAGATACATTGAAACGTTATCGTGACGATCGCTCAACTACATGACTAAGGAATCATGTGGAGTAACGAGTATGATTATCTCTTGTGGGTACAAGTGTACAACCTCTCGCAGAGTCTAAAGCTGCTTAAAGCAGTACGCGCTTTCTGGTCAAAGGCGCATATGGGAACTTAACCTGAGTTAGTTCTATTTCAAAAATCTTTGTGGGTGGAATGGAAATGTGTTGGGCTCATCTAGCCCTTGTTTTGAATTTTCTGGGTAGCCTTATCCAAAGGTTGATAATCGGTGGACGTAACCACTATCAAAAATTAAGCATAAGGTGGAGGTAGCCTTCATTTGTTATTTAATATTGCACTTAATCTCTTTAAATGAAAATGCAATCGGTTAAAAATGCTATGTCATAGGACTTTGTAATTATGATAATTGAAAATGTTGCTTTAGCAAATAAAAGAACCTGAGCCATCCTTGTTAAGCCTTGCATATATACTATTGCATACTGTGTGTTGGCTCATGAGCACGGTAGTTGTGCTCACTCGCTCCTTCCCAAACCCTCCGGATGATGCGGAGCAAGGAGACTACGCAGACTACGAGGAACCGGATGCTCAAGACCCAGAGTTCTTGAAGCGTAGCTTAGTTCGTAGTTGTTCTAGTCTCGCCCCAGTCTAGCTGACTCCGCTGGTACCTAGGTGCGTCCTATATTATCTGAGTTTTCGGGTAATATCGGATGTACACAGGTTTCCCCAGTCACTTGCCTGTGGAGAGATGAGCTCCGCCCTCCCTTTTGTTTCCGCTGCTTTTGTGTAATGTAATCCATTTGGCCTGGTGGCCCTTATGTAAAACTTGACCCGACGTGGTCTATGTCACTCTGATGTTTGTTTAATTAAATATCTTAATTCGCGCCTTGTATGATGTGATTCAGCAATGAGTCTGTGAGTGCTACCTACTGATCCAGGGAGTAGCACAGTAATGTTCACAGAGGATCCGGGATTAGAAAATCCGAGACCGACAGAAGCAGGCGTGCCGGATCGTCGACGACGCCACCGGTCTCGTCGTCGCGGAGGTGAGATCGAGCAGAAGATACCACGTTTTCGATCTTGATGGATTTCTCACGAGTGTTGCTTGTTGATTGAATGGAAGTGGAAAACACGCTGATGATTTCGCTTTGCTCGTTTGCTCTGAACTGAAGATGAAGAGGAAGCTGACGGCAGGTGGAGTGGCGCTCGGAGACGACGTGCTCAGCCTGGTGGTGGAGCCTAGCGTTGACCACTCGCTCATCATGGGGCTAGTGCTCGTCTACGGGCTCATAAATCACACCATGTGAAGCAAAATATGTAGTGTTTCTTCGTGTGAGTTACATAATCCGTTCGTGAGAGGCGATTCTTGTGTTCTGAATTTCTGATATGTATTATACGTTTGTTGCGTAGTCGGTCGTAGAAGAGCATGGGCTTAGCCCTATGGAGCTTTGGGAGTTTTCAGTAGGAATTTTTTTGCTGAGGTGCCACCGTAAATCTAGTCTTGGAAAACGACATATATATATATATATATGCTATAATCTGCGACAACCGCGAGTAGTTTGTAACCATATATAACAAACGGGCACTGATTTATGACGTACTAGAAACACATGCGATTGTGGTCAGGACAAAGAGAACGTTGAAGATAGAACCTATGGAGTTGAAGATAGAACCTACGGAGATATAGCTGATATATAGATCTAAGCACAAGAGCAACATATTGTTAGAACAATGTTTGTTGTACCTATCATTGAGCAGAAATGAGAAAGCAAAACGACATCCATTGTTTCCTATAGAAGCTGGCCAGGATACACAGAATCTTTCACCAGCAACTCTTAATCTTTCGTCAGCAATTCTGAATCGCACAGCAGAATGCTCTCAAACTGAATAGATCAGTACTGCGAATGTGGTGATCCACACGATGCAACAGCAGCCGAACAAGGCTGGTAAAGTTGGCAAATTCTAGAGATACAGCCGATTTTATGCAGCATACCAGAAACTGTGATATATGAACAAGAATATGATCAAAGGAGATAGAGTTGATGCTCTGTATTCAGGCCCCTATAGACGTAATTGTTTATCGATTGCAGAAGGTCTCAAAAGGGCAGCGTGCCTATATTGTTTTAGAGTCGGTAGTAGAGGAAACATACATATAAAGAGGACATAAGACTGACATAAACGAAACTATAGGTTCTATAAACTAGAGATGTCGCTGTAGTCGCTGTGTAGACTATAGCATAGGTGTGTGGCCGAGAAGCAAAACATACGTTGCATCATAGGGCCATATTCGGAGTAGGTGCTGCTGTAGGAAAAATAGAACATAAGTAAATTAGTTAGAAAGCTGTACAAAGAAATAGGACAGGAATCAGCAAATCTTTTTGAAAAATGAGAAACATACGTTAATGATAGAGATAGTGAGAGAGAAAACAACGAAGGCAATTTTAATAGGCAACTAATAGCAGATGCAATTTATTATCAAGAACAGTCGACGCATAAATCTGAAGGTAAATTAGGTCTGCAAACTAATTCCATTTGCTATATTCACAACAAATAGCTTCAGTAATAAATTAGAGCAGGTGGCCTACTCTATACTTGAACAATACAACATGAATACAGTAGAGACAAGAAAGGAACCGAAGGAAGCACCTGACTAAACCAATTGACAGTGAAAGGACTCTTCGGTGTTTCTGCCTATTACACCATGCATCTTCAGCAGGGACAAGACAAGATGTAGGTCCTAATTAACAAGAAAGTAAGAATGGGAAATCTTATCCCGATAAATATAAGCATAAAGCAAAGAGAAACAAAATCATCGCCAGCCACATACTTGATCTCCTACAGGAAGTAGCACCCTAGATAGGGCCACATCATCGTGATCATCTGATGAAAGCAAAGAAGAAACAAAGCCAATGAGAGGCGAGTATGTTGGAAATTAATCTAGACTTGCTAAGTATATAGGGTGTTAGAATCCATATTTAGTTTTGGTTTCCTAATGTGAGTCCAAGTAGGTTTCCTACTAAGAAACGAATTGGATCAAAGAATCCAATTACTTAGCCTATATAAAGACATCTATGGTCTTGTAACTTCAACAACAAGAGCAAGAGAAAATAAGAAAAGCTGCTGTTGTTCCGGCGGCACAAAAATTTTGTTGCGTTCTTGAGTTCGTGTTCGAGCGTTCCATTGCGTTCGCGTGTGTTCGTCTTCGGTTTGGGCCAACAATTGGTATCAGAGCAAGGTGCGAGGAGGCGAGGTGCGAGGAGTAGCTGTGCGGCGCAGACGGGCAACGCGTGGCTTAGTCGGGCGACGACGGTTCTCGGCGGTTGCGGCACTACCCCTCGGGCGCACGAGGTGTGGCGCGTCATGTCGCAGCAGATGCCGTCCACGCAGGTTCGTGGACGATGATGACACCTCGCATACGCCGCATCCAAGGCACCGCGAAGGTGAGTTCGGTAACCTTCCAATACCCAATGCTCACTGAGACCAACTGTGGCTCTTGGGCGGTGAAGATGAAGGTGTTCATGCGCGCACAAGGGGTGTGGGCAGCGGTGGAAGGCAAAGAGCTGGTCGATGAGCGCAAGGACCAGATGGCTCTCGCCGCCATATTCCAAGCTGTGCCCGAGGCCATGATGATTGTAACATCCCAATTTTTAGAGCTTTAAAAATCTTTTAAATAGTTATAGTGAGAAAATTCACCATTTGGATTTATTTGAATATTAAATTAAAAAGCTTAATATGGACTTTAAGGACAAACTTATTTAATGTGCTTAATCCCAACATCAACAATTGTCAAAACTATTTTATTTAGATTATTTATGCTTGGTTATATTTTATAGAATTTTCTGGAATTTTTGCAAAGTCATTTTCTATTTTCTATTGACTATTTGTATTTTCTGGATTTATTTAAAAGAAAAACCAAAAGAAATTCCTCGGAACAGTATTGGGTCGAAGCCCAACACTATTCCATCAGCGCGCCAGCCCATCTCGCCCCGGCCGCGCCCTCGTCCGTTGGATGCTTAACGCGTGCCCCTCGCTTTCGATCGACGCGCTCAACCCCGCCTTCCTCCGTTGGATGATCGCCGCGTGGCTTCGCCGTGATCTCGCCGCCTTCGCTTCGCCGCGCCGCATTGCCGCTTGCCGGTGGGACCGCCACCGAGTAGTCGTCTCTGCGGAGCTTTCTTCTTCCTTGCGCCGTGCTTCGCCCGCCATTGCTGGAGCTTCGAGGTTCGTCCGACAAAACCGATTCGGTTGCTGATTCTTCGCGCCAACCCCACCAAATCGCACATCGGATGATTTCTTATCCGTTCCAAACCGAATCAAACCCCGGATCGGTTTCAATCTCCCCGAATCTCGAAAATTCAAATCGCGGCCGTTTCGGACCCGATTTGGGGGTTTCCAAATCTCGGCGTCTCCGGGCCTATAAATACCCCTTCAGCACCGCCCGGACCTCCGCAACCCAAAGCCGCCACTCTCGTCGCTCCGATCGCCCTAGCGCCGCCGCATTTCGAGTTTTAGGGTTTTCGGCCGAGCTTCTTCTCCGGTGAATTGCGCCGCCGTCTTCGCCGCCCTTGCCTCGCTGACTCCACCACCGTGTTCAGCAAGACCCAGGCTGCCTCGGGCGCACCTCCTCGTCGCGAGAGCATCGCCGGAGCACTCTCCCGACAAAACCCGAGCCTTCACCGCCGCTTCTTCCTCGCCGCCAGTCGCCACCGTCGCTGCCGGCTATCGGTAAGGGCACCCCGAAGCGCAATAGCACGGGAACAATCTGTACCCTCCATCGCCGGCGAAGTCACCGCTGTCACGGTGACTATCGGTCCCGAGCGCCACCGCCGCCGTTGTCGCCCGGCTCACGCCACGCGGCCGATCTTTGGTGTGGCAGGTGCGTGGCGCCAGGTCGCACAAGACACGCGTGCGTGGCTCGGTCCACCGCGCCAGATCTCCCTCGGTTCGGTGCACTTGGTCCACCGTGAACCGTGTCACTGACATGTGGGGCCCACATGTCTGATTCTATTTTAAATTTATTTCTTTTTCCAGAAATTCTCGGCTGACACAAGCATTGCGCAATAATCTGATTTTCCTTTATAAAAATAATTCGGGAAATTCAATAAAATCTAAATTAGGGTTTTATTTGATTTTCAAACTTCCAAAGCTCATATCTTTTGCATCCGAACTCCGATTGAGCCCATTCAAATTTGTAAATTCATATAAAATTAAGATCTATTTAATGGTGAATTTTATTTGAATTTTTGGAGTTGTTTTGCCTCTATTATTTATTTATTTTTGTTTCTTTTATCTCGTTTGCGAGTAGACGTCGATACTTCAGGGAATTTTGCAGAAGAAGGAGCACCTCAAGACCAAGACCAATATCTAGATCTATTCCAAGTCAAGTTATACCTTTGATCATCTTGAACCCAGTTTTCAAAATACTTTGTTTCAATGTATTGCATTCTATTTCAAGTTTTTATTTAAATGCTTTTGGGTGTAGTTATTAATCCAAATTGTTATACCACCTTGTCTATTGTATGCCATGATCTTTTATCACCCTAGGTTGGTTAATTATTAGTTGGTATTATCGTAGCACCAACGTGGGTTGGTTAGATACGATTAGACTGCTTAGCCATGCCACGAGTCATCATTTTATGTGAGAGTTGCAATTATAAACTTGACTAAGTGATTATGGAACTGTGTGATGAAACTGTGTGTGCTGTGTGCTGTTACTCGTTGATGGCATGTGTTGCACTTAATCAACAGGGTGGGAAAAGATTTGGACTGAGGCAAGTGGTGGATCTGTGTGAATGGTGGTTCTATGTGCTTATTAAACTTTGTGATTTGGATAAAAACTGGAAGTCTTGCTTTGGTCAATTAAGGACTTAACTTTGTGCGCCATTGAACTGGGCCTTACTGTACGACCACATGCCTAGTATGGACTGGGCCTGACTTAGTAAGTTATGGAGTCTTGACATTGACAACTCAGGTTGTATTTAAACTGTGTGATGGGTTGGAGGTGTGATATGTCACATCGCGGGACGGTTCGCTGCATCCCTGTCCAACGGTGTGTGTCGTTCCAAGGGCTGTGTGTACAAATTGGACGGCAGGAAAGCACATCGGGAGTGTCATTGTTTGAGATGAAGTCTCTGAAAAGTTTTGTTATGGTCAGTGCTAGCTACACTGATTGTATCGTGTGGGTAAAGTGTACAGCCTCTGCAGAGTGTTAAACCAATCTATTCGAATAGCCGCGTCCTCGGTTATGGACATGCTCGGGAATTTCACACGAGGGGTAGATTTTTATAAAACAATTGGGAAGGGTCAGCTGTGTGAGATAACTTGTACAGCTGTGTGAATAATTTGATTAGACTATGTGTCCTTTGTGAAATCAATTGTTAACTTATTATTGTCTACTTGTTTTGAATTATGCTTTCAATCTATTATTTGTATTCAATTGCAAATGTTGCATTTCTGCAAAATAACCACAGAAGCCATTCCTTTGGAATAAGCCATCATCTATAAATTGCATTCTGTGGTATGACTTGCGAGTACGGTGTGTACTCACTCTTGCTAAACAAATCAACAGAAGTGGAGGAGTCGTCGCCTGCTTTTGAAGAAGAGTTCTACGAAGGTTGATCGTTAGGGTCTTGATCCCAGTCAGTTGCCTGTGGTAAATTGATGGGAGCCCACCGGAGTTTACTTCGTTTCCGCTGTAGTTTATTTCTTTATTGTCAGCCTTGCATGGCTTAATAAATGTAAAACTCGACCGTAAGGTCCCAACAGTTATTTGTTATTCAAAGTACTCGTTTATTCTTATATTCGTTGTATGGATGTGATATTTCATCGATGTTGACACTGTGTGCACTAGCGTGATCCTGGACTAGTGCAGAATACACAGAGGGTCCAGATTTGCATATTTGGGTCCCGACAATGATGGTCTTGGCCGAATATGAGACGGCCAAGGAGGCTTGGGACACTCTGAAGGAGATGCACGTCGGCGCTGACAGCGTCAAGGAGGCACGAGCGCAGACTCTCATGAGTGAGTTCGATGTAATGAAGATGAAGGAGACTGAGTCCATCAATGACTTTGCCATGAAGCTGACCACCATCGTCAATGAGATTCGTGTCCTCGGAGACAAGATGGAGGAGCGCACCGTCGTGAAGAAGTTTCTTCGTGCCATGCCCGAAAAATTCTTGCCGATCGTCTCCACCATTGAGCAATTTGCTGATATGAAAACGATGACGATTGTGGAGGTGGTTGGGCGACTGAAGGCATACGAGGAACGCACAAAGGGACGGCGGCACGACGAGGAAGGTGAGCATCTACTACTCACTCGTGACGAGTGGGAATCCAGGTCCAATAAAAAGGGCACCAACAATAATCGCAAGTTCGACAAGACGAAGATTATTGCTATAACTCGCCGGGACTACGGGCACTTCGCTTCTGAATGCCGTAATCCCAGAAAGGAGAAAGCGGAGGCGCATTTATTTGTGGCCGATGCTGAATACGAGCCGGCGTTACTTTGATGCTAAGTTGAGTCCGGGACGTTGAGGAGGTGTGTTCGCCGTCCTGAGTAGAGTCTGTTGAGTTGAGTATGAGATGTTGAAGAGGTGTGTTCGCCGTCCTGAGTTGTGTCCGGGATGTTGAGGAGGTGTGTTCGCCATCCTGTGCCGAGTATCAGTTGGACAAGACGTAGTTGAGACCGACTGCCGCAACAAGTTAGAGTCGGCAAGTCTAGATTAGGGGGGATTGTTGGAAATTAATCTAGACTTGCTAAGTATAGGGTGTTAGAATCCATATTTAGTTTTGGTTTCCTAGTGTGAGTCCAAGTGGGTTTCCTACTAAGAAACGAATTGGATCAAAGAATCCAATTGCTTAGCCTATATAAAGACATCTATGGTCTTGTAACTTCAACAACAAGAGCAAGAGAAAATAAGAAAAGTTGCTGTTGTTCCGGCGGCACAAAAATTTTATTGTGTTCTTGAGTTCGCGTTCGAGCGTTCCATTGCGTTCGCGTGTGTTCGTCTTCGGTTTGGGCCAACAGAGTAAAGAGCGAGGACTGGGAAGAACGATATGCAGCGGAAGCACGCCAAGTAAAAAGCGATAAAACCTAGAACTAAAACAAGAACAAACAGACACAGGCAGTACCTAAAACAGGGTGCGAGAAACCGAGCCTAGAAAGCGATGAAGAAGCAGGACGAGCAGGGATCGTAACAACTGAGCTACAAAAAGGCTATACCCAAGAAAGAGCAAGCTGCATGTAGCATCCCAAACATTCTAAATATGGGTTTGTATTTTAAATATATAAAAATGTGAAATATTAAAAACTTTTGATGTATCATGTTGTCATTTGAATTATCTGAATTTTTTTCAAAGGTTTTCAGCTTTTTGAAAATCTAATGCATCAATTCTTTTGAAGCATCATCCTAAAGGTTTTTAAAACCAATAATGTAAGCAACCTCTGGAAATAATTTTCCTATGTTCTGGAACGTCTTAGTGAATCACTTGAAAATTTTCATAATTTTTAGAATTTATGTACTATTTTCAACTGGTTAGTCAAACCAGTTAGTCCCAAAGTCAACTACCTAAAACCGAGACTTATAAGAATTTTACAGAAAAATTCACTTCATTCCTCTTTCCTAGCCAACAGGTACATCAGCCGGCACAAGCTTTGCAAACAATTCCTCTTTCCTGGCCTTTTGCAACCTGGGGACTAGACATTCTGGACCATTCCCAAGAGCACACGGGGGCTTCGAATTCCTTTTCGTCATGATTGACACGTTTACAAAATGGATTGAAACCGAGCTAGTTGTTAAAATTACAACTGAGGCTGCTAAGAGATTTTTGACAAAAAAATATGATTACACGATTTGGTGTACCCAGTCGTATAATCACAGACAACGGTACTCAATTTTCGAGCGGCAGTTTTCAGGAATTCTGCGATGAGCTTGGAATAAAAGTCCATTTCGCCTCCGTTGCTCATCCACAGTGTAATGGAGCAGTTGAGCGTGCCAATGGTATCATAATACGAGGGGTCAAACGCCGAGTATTCGACCAGCTAATAAAGCGGTCAGGAGCTTGGGTTCAAGAACTTCCATCTGTCTTATGGGCTGTTCGAACCACGACCAGTCGTGCAACCGGTAAAACACCATTCTTTTTAGTTTATGGAGCTGAAGCCATGCTTCCTCCAGAATTAAAAATTGGCTCTGCTCGTACTGATTGTTTTAATATAAACGATTAGGAGGAACAACGGCTCGACGACGTCAATTTCCTTGAAGAACGATGAAACGAAGCCTTGATACGTTCGGCAATCTATCAACAAGCCATGAGAAGGTACCACAAACGTAAGGTGCAACCTCGCAGCCTAGCTGTAGGTGATCTGGTTCTTAGAAAAATTCAGAGCCAAGTAAATCGCAATAAACTTTCTTCCAAGTAGGAAGGTCCTTACACTGTGGTCGAAGTCACCCGACCAGGCTCGGTACGATTAGCTATGTTCGACGACAGAGTTTTGTCCAATTCCTGGAATATTGATCAATTGCGTAAGTTTTTCATTTAATTTCATTTCATTTTCCCTTAAAAATTAATAAATGTTAGTTAAATTCAAAGAAGTACGTGATGTTATTTATATGATGGTATCCAAATCTGGTTGACACGGTTCATATGCTCAAGATTATGAAGATCATATTTTTATTTTTTCAAGATTCTCTTCTACTTTTGTTTGGCTACTGGTCGGGACACATAATACCTCCTAGCCGAAGTCTCTCCTTTTTCGCACGTGGTTCCGCCCACTGGAAGGAGCTTCCTAGCGACGGTCTTTTTCTTACGATCCTCGCTGCCAGTCGGACTAGAGCATTAGAACGTATTGCGAAATATACAATATATCTTCATTTCTTAGCGGTTCATTCCGACCAGCGTTGAGTACTACATAGAAATAAAACCACTTATCTTTCGTTTTATATGTTTTTTCATATAATTTTTTCTCTTATCAAGGAAAGTCTCTCTTTTTTCTACTGACCATATATTGTCTTTGTAAGTACTTTGATTACGAAAAATAGATTTACAACTAGTCGAAACCTAGCACTGGTTCCGACCAAAAAAGGTTTCCTAGTATTATCACGATCAGTTTTTCAACGATCGGTACAAACTTTGAAAAAATGGTTGAGACTTAAGTTCATATTCTTGGCCTACTGCTTGTATAGTAAAGTTCTTCTACTATAAAACAGTCGGGGCCTAGTTAATATATGAATAAGTCGACCGGATGAACAAAAGATTTCATTGACAAGAGAGAGGTAAGTTTTTGCATATTTTTTGCATACTCTCTTTTTTGCAAGTTTTTTACTACTAGAGATTGCCCATCTAATTACTGCTTGATGGAGATCCGAGCTCTATTTCTTCTGCAACCTTGTCTCGAAGAGGTTTAACTTCCTTGAGAAACTTGGTCGTCTCCTCAGGCAAGCAGTTGAAATATTCTTCAATAGCTTGAAGATTGGTAGAGGGGTCGGACGCTTTCAGCTTTGCCAAAGCAAGACTAACTCCACTGGCAATAGATTCTTAAACGGATTGGGCATAATTCTCTCTTGTAGTCTTGAGCAAGCCCTTAAGGTTCTTCAAAAGGTGGCCAGGGTAATTTACCTTTTCCATTGGATCATTTAAGGAGGGCAATGTTGATCCTAATCCCATATCAAAGATCATTTTATTGAGTGCAGTGATCTTTAAATCGAGATTAAGCATGATTGTTGTCCCCTTGTCTTACTCAAATTCCAAAGCTTTCTTTGCTTTGGCTAATGCTTGATTTTGTTCTGAGTAAGCAAAACAAGTATTAGGCAAGAAGGACTAGAAGAGATATTAAGTCAAGTTTACGACTAATTACCTTCGGCCTTCTTCTTAGATTTTTCTCAGATTTCTTTATTTCTGGTCGTCAAGTCTTAGATCGACCGGTTCTTAGATTGGTTCTCTTCTTCAAGCCTTAGTCTTCTAGCTTTTTTAGCCATAGCTTTTTCTTTGATTTTCTCCAAACCTGTCAAGTATGATAAGGGAGGATAATTAGAAGAGAAAAACGGAGGCATAGAGAAGGAAAAGTTAAGTAGGAGAGTTCTTTACTCAATAATTCGGAGTGTTTTTGCTCCCGGATCTTTATTCGATCGGTCAAGCCTCCGATCGCAGCAAAGTTCTCAACCATATGCTGCATAGATAGCATTTCCTCTTCAAGTTTCTATTGAACTTCAGAGAGAGATATAAGAGTGGTTGAAGACACTTACTTGAATTGCCACGTCATTATAGTCGGCAAAAATTTATCAGACGATCTGATATTCTCCTCCAAGCTTCATTAAGCTCCTTATCCTCAATAAATCGAGGAGAGAAAGGAAACTTGTTAGTTTGGGAGGGATTGCTTGCAAGGATCGGAGTCTATCTTAGATCTGCAGAAATGCCTACCTCCACTGATAGAGTAACAATCACTACAGGATCCAAGTCAGAGTCCGGTACTGAAGCAGTTTTGGGGGCTCCCCTAACCACTTCCTCCTCAGAGTTTCTTTCCTGAGGAAAGCATTGGTCGGAAATGCCCTCAATCATCAGGCCTACTGGAATGACCTGGTTGGAAACGACTAGAGCTCCAGCAGATCTGCACAGAGGAAAGGAAGTTCAGAGTTTAAAGTTCACTGATGAAATAAAAGGTATGAATTTATATGATTATTTCCATTTAAAACATACCCGGTCGTCTTCTTTATCTTGACTCTATAGCGCGCCGGCTTAAAGTCCGTAGCGTTTTCTTTTCAACCGATTTTACCAGTTCTAAACTGGTAGAGTTGGTTACACCCTCTACGTCCTCCAATGGAAGATCAGATGAAATACTTTCGACCAATTGGTCGAGAGTAGAATCCCTGATCGTCGGGTTGGATGGTGCAGGTTCATTTTTCACCAAAACAGTTGACTCAACAGCCATTGGCAATTCTTGAGCAACTATATGAGACTCAATGACTACCGCCTGATTTAACAAACAAAGTTTGTCGGGTGATGAACATATCTTTTCATCTAAACAAAAAATACTTCCTTCGGTTACCTACCTCTGCACGATCACTAGTGATCGTAAGACTGGTCGGATCATCAAATGGCTCACATGTTTCCGTGACCTCATTGATCCTCAGACCAACCGACTACATATCAAAGAGGTTTTTCAGGTAAACACCGATCGAAAGAGTTTGTAAAGATGAAAAATAATTAACATGCTTACCCGGAGTCTCTCAGCCCTCTCTTTCGCAGTAGTAACTGCTAAGATCAGAGGTAAACTAGCCTCTTCGTTAGGCTCTCAAGCACAGATCATCCTGATCCGACTTCTGATCTCATCAGAAGACAATGCTGTAATAAAAAGAGAGGTCTTAGAGTTATGAAAGCAATTGACTAGAAAAATATACTGGTCTAATTCTAACTATGATCTACCTTCCCTAGAATCCTTGGTCGCATCATCATGACCAATGTACCAGTGCATCTAATGGGCTCTGGCCTTCAAAGGACTAATCCTCCGCATGGAAAAGTCCCTTACCACGTGCCAGGAGGTTAAACCCCTGACACTCAGGAGATGGATAGCATCAACCCATCTCTCAATTTTCCCCTCCTTCGAGGAGGAACGCCATCGCAGGTTCTCGACAGCTTTCTTACCGCTGTAATAGAGGCCATCGCCCTACGTAATCTTCATATAAAACCAACTCTTTTTCCATGACGACCACTAAGATTTGGAGTACATAGAAATGTACTCATCAGCCTTCCCGTCATGGAGACGTAAGGTACACTCTCCAGGTGTACTGGTCGTCTTCTTCGCGTTTGCTAGTCTATAGTAGTACTTGAAGAGATCCAAAGTTGCCGGAATTCCCAAGTACGCTTCACAGAGATAAACGAAGATGCTAAGGTTAGCTATGGCGTTGGGGCCAGATTGATCAGTTCCACTCTATAGTACTCCAGAACTTGGGAAAGAAAGGAGTAAACTGGAAGTCTGAAGCCACATTTAATATATGCGAGAAATATCAGAATTTCTCCATCCTCACCGCTTGGAGAATGTTCCCTAAATGCTGATCTCCATGAGATCAGATTTCTGTCGGGTAGCAGCCCAACCTTCTCCAAATTTTCCAACTTCTTCTCACTCAGATCGAAAATTGACCAGTGGGTAATAAGATCCGACATGGCGATTTCTTTCGGGTGAAGAATTCTAAGGTGATCGGAGATGGTTTCTTGGAAGATGAAGAGGAAAGCAGAAGTGTTGGACCGAAAAGGCGACTAGAGGGGGGGGGGGAATAGGAGCACGCTCACTTTTTCAACCAAGATTAGATTCAACACAAATTTCACTCCAATAGCTATAGAAGCTATGAAGATCGATATACCAGTACAGCGGAAGACTAGGATTGAATCCAATCAAAACCCCGAAGCAAAACAACCAAAATCAATCGAAACTTAATTTCCTAAGTGTAGGGCGGTCTGACCTCTATTTAATGGCGGTCTGACCGGTCCATGGGCGGTCTGACCTCTGTATAGGGCGGTCTGACCTCCAGCCTGATGAACAGTAAAATCAGCCCAAAAAACGAAGTTACAAATAGGTCTAACTTTTGATCTACAACTCCAAACTTCATGAAACTTGGAACACACCTTCTCTAGGATGTTAGGAACCTATTCCAATCGAAGATCGTGAAGATCCATGAAAAATTTATGACCTTTCTTCGTTTGAGAGGAGGATGGTTCAAAACCGAGTCAAAACGAAAACTAGATCCAAAAACTTGCTCGTGGGTGATTGATGATCAAGATGATCTTAGATGTGTTCCCACATGTCACAGCAAGCTAGATCATGTAAAGAAATTAATCAAAAACATGCAAATCAAAGAAAGACTCAAAATCACCAAATAGAGAGATGAAAGGCAAAGAGACACATCTTTGATCAAACTTCTCGGTCCTTATCCGAAGATCGAGTCCATCTGCGTGAAGCACTTCGCCTGCTCCGCCACGTGTAGGTTGATCAACGGCTCTCACCATGTCGGCAAGTCTCTCCCATCCGGCTCCCACCGAAACCACCATGGCACTTGCACCGACTCCCGCGCCGCTTGATCAAACCGGTCGACCGAATCGTCTGTTCGGTCATCCTTGTCCATTCTGCACCATACTTGATTTCATTGACCTCACCCGGCATCGTCGATCGTTCTGTACCTCAGCTCTCCAAGCCTAGTCCCGATCATCCTCGCCGTTGACCGTCGTTGACCACCAAGCAAACTGCACAACAATAGACAAGCAAATCGAATCCGGGAATAATTTCTTCACAACTTGACCCACGTTAGTCAAAACATGCATCATGCAACACATATGCACTGAAACTCATGACTTTGACCTAACCAACGAACAACGCCGCCACGAAGGCCGGCGTTCAAGTGATCAATCGGTCGATCACCGCCACGGGGCGGCTCGACCGCTGGCCTTGCCGGCCGGACCGCCACCATAGGCGGTCCGACCGCCTCGAAGGACTTAGCCGATTTTCAACCCCGAAAATCCAAACCTCATCGAAACTTTAAACCAATGTAACTTTTGATCGAGACTCCAAAATCATGAGACCAAGTGCATTGGGATAACCTCACTTGCCTACACCTCTATTTTTGGTCCATTGCTCGACCATTTTTGGTCACACCGACCACGCACATGGCGGTCCGATCGATTTGGGACCGGTCGGACCGCCATGCTATGGCGGTCGGACCGCCTCGCCCGTAATGCCCGAACAGCTCAAACTTTGTCGAAAACCCGTGAAACGACAAACCGTTAACGCCATTGCCAATTGTCACATCATCCTAAGATCTGGAGCATATCCCCATGATATCCACAAGAAGACGTAGAAACCCTGACACCTAGTGCTATGGGGTCTTTATAGCCACAACACTGTAACCGCTTCAGGAAAAAGTCCAACGGACAAAAATCCTTTTTAACTAGCGGAAAAAAAGGTTTTCAACTTCCAAGGCAATTCCTCAACTTTAAAAATGAATACAGACCACCTCAAGTACCACAACATTTAATGAGGGGTCTGCCCAATACGACTTCATCGGGAGTAAGCATCCATACGACCAATTCATTTAAAGTTCGGGGGCTATCTGACGAGTATTAAAACCTCTATTTATTATTTATTATATAGAGACCATACGTCTTCATGGTTGTAACCCCTAAAGCTTACGACCTCACTGGTCGTAAGAGTTCCAGAGGTTACATAATACCCAACCTGGTCGGACATGGTTCCAAACCTAGTCTCTGACCAGTCAAATGCTCACAAGGTTTTGAACTGGTGTCTAGATCTAAGACCAGATATATACTTTACCATGTGACGAATGGAACATGTGCTATATATTCCATACCACGCGACGCTACGACACTGGAGCACGGTTACATGACTCATTGACATATAACCGCACAACAGTTGATACATTATCAACTGACGCCTCTCTCCGACCAGACGCGTCACTTCTTAACAGACGTCTCTCCAAGGGACAACTGCCAACGTTTCATCAACTACATAAGGAGGACCGTGGAAGGAGAAGAGGGGGAGAACCAAAGAGAATCATCGACTGGAATCACTCTCAGAAGATAGTCAGTCGATTAGATCGCAAAGCCGTAGCAAGCATTGTGCTCCAGTGTTAGGGGAGTTAGTCTTTGGTCTAGAGTACGGATACACTTTATAATAGCCAGTTCATATCGATAAAGAGCAGCTCCATTCCTTACCAGGAGATACATGCCATTTTTCCTCTTTATTTTTATATACTCATAAGTTCGGTGATTTGATCGTCGATAGTCATTCTTGTCCATTTTGTGCCATGCTTGAATACATAGACTTCACCCAGCATCCTCGATCATTCTGACCTCAGCTCTCCAAGCTTACCACCGATCATCCTCATCGTTTGACCTTCGTTAACCTCCAAGCCACCTGCACAACAATAGACCAAGAAATCGATTCTGGGAACAAGTTCTTCGTAACTTGACCCACGTTAGTCAAAAGATTCATCATGCAACACATGTGAACTGAAAACCATGAACTTGACCTAACCAACAAGCATCACCGCCAAGATGACGACGATCAAGTGAAAACCGGTCAGACCGCCACTTAAGGACCGGTCAAACTGCCCTCTGGCCGGTTTGACCGCCCCCTGGCCGGTCAGACCGCCCAGAAGGAACTTAGCCAATTTTCAACCCTTGAAATCCAAAACCTCTCTGGAAATTTTAAACAAATAGATCTTTTGACTGGAAGCTCCAAACATTATGAGACCAAGTGTAGGAAAATCCCCTCTCTTGCCTACACCCTCTATTTTTGGCCCAGCTCCAAAATCAAAGTTTCATAATGGATGGTCCGACCGCCCGAGGTTGCCGGTCCGACCGCCTCGCACCGGCGGACCGCTGCCTTACCGGTCGGATCGCCGCTTAACTCAAGATCCGCCACCAAACCGCCAGGTGGCCGGCCGAGACCTCGCCTCGAGCCGGTTTGATCGCCAAGGACTGACAAAGACTGAACTTTGCCGAAAACATGTGATTTGACAAACCTTCAATGCCATTGCCAAATTGTAACATCATCCTAAGATCATGAGCATATCCACATGATATCCACAATCTCCCCCTTGATGAACACATTGGCAATTTCTCAAAAATGTAAGTTTAAGGTTTGAAAAAGTAAAAATACTCACGTTTTCGCGCAAAGGCACAACTTGGT